>CAAKMY010113367.1:656-15649 GCA_901111285.1 Corrigiola litoralis | reverse complement strand
GCCCTATATCATCATCTGAGGTTTCGTCGTCTTCATCCGCCCCATAAACTTGGTTTGTAAAAGAGGATGTTGCATGTTGAGAAACATTGCCTGTGACCATATCCCAGAATGATCTTCTTTGTGGTTTGCCATTATGTGGAGGGGGCATTTGTGTTGCTGACACATGAGAAGGAATATCCGATTCCATCTCATCAATATCTTCAATGATCACATCTTGATCAGTTTCAGTGTTTGTATGACTGGGATCAGTGTTATGCTTGACTTTTTTCTTTGATCGAAGGAGTTGATCGAGTTCCTCTTGAGAGCTCTCGCTTTTTCTGTCTTTAGATTTTCTTTTTAGTTTGATGTTATTCATTGAGACATCTCTAGATTACCAGAAAAAGTTACTATATATAACTTCATTTTCTTGCTATTGTTATTAATTTTCTTTTCTATCATTACCGAGTTCGCGATCTAGGCTTTTTTTATTTATGAAAAATGTAAATAAATTTTTTTTTTGGTGCATTGAAAAATGTAAATAAGTACTGTACATAAGTTTCTTTTGTGTACTTGTAGCTTTTATTTTTTAGGAGCCAAATTTCAAAGTGTTGAGACGGCCCTGATTTATATGATGATTAAGGCTACTCTTATATGGCTGCGGACCTGTGGTGATTTCTGACCTGCAAAACGCAAATTCGCAATGAGAGAGACATAGCTAGATAGAGGAAGGAAGGATCCAAATAAGAGGGGACCGAGGGTCTCTTTCAAATTACAATCATAGAGATGTATAGCACGTACATGCAGGTCTAAAAGCTAAAAAGGTGAGGCAAAAGTAGGGGTAAACAATCATCAAGAGTCAAGACATACATAGAGCACTCTTGTAGAAAAATTCATACTTTGTGCTGAGGTTGACACTTGACTCAACATCTAATCTCTCAAAGTTATCGTATTTCCCAAACTGTCAAATGTTGTCCTATCTAGACAAATTAACAATTACTCGATATTGCACTATGCAGCACTTGAATTGGAGGGCTATAGGCATTGTCGGATTTAGCCACATTTGGCCAGGTTCAATCAAACTTCACTACCAGTGTTGGGACTAGCTAGAAAGCAAGGAAGCCAAACTGGAAGTTCGATATATTCATAGAAGACAAAAAATTTGCTTATATATAAGCTATAAGTGACATTATTACTCACTAGTTAAACATTAGTAATCAAAACAAGGAAATAGGAAAATACACTTGACATAATAATGGACACTAAATGAAGCCATTAACTTGAAGCATAATTAACACTCTGCCTTGCTTCAAAGCTTGTAACTCCCATCCGTAAATTGAAATACTCAAGCTTGGTCAGTCATAAAGACTTGGTAATTTCAACAACTCCTTCAGCTACCAAGTTTCGGATGAAATGACAACGGGTGTCAATGTGCTTGGTACGACTGTAAAATGCTGGATTCTTTATCATTGAAATTTGTGCCTGGTTGTCACAATAAATCATTGTACTGTTCCTTTGTTCTTGATGGAAATTTGCAAAAAATCTCCTTAACCAAACGCCTTGATATGCTGCTGTTGTTGTAGCTATGTACTCAGCTTCGGAAGATGATATAGCAACAATATCTTGCTTTCTTGAACTCCAAGTGACAGCTCCAGAGTAAAGAAATAGGAAAATAATAGGCAGTAAATGACCCAATTAACTTGAAGAATAATTAACAACAAGTAGTCTACCCAAATTAAATTCGACATCGATCGATCACCATCTTACTCATCCATCGACGATGTCCTTGGCTGTGAAACACTAGTACACGCGACTTAAAACACACCTCTGTAGTCTGAATAACATTAAATTTAGCTAAATAGACAATATTTTACCATGCCCAATCTTAGCTTAGACTGTTTACACACACTGTGAGTCTTGTGACCCACACCTTTTGAAGAGTATTTATCTGTGCGTGTCGTTTCTAAGATTGTTGGTTTTTATCGAAGACTTGTTAGTATAGTACAGTAGATGACAACGTAACACTTGGCTGCATGGTCAATGGAAAAAGTCGAGTACAGTAATATGCTGTAAAACTCATGACTGACCAACATCACGATACACATGTGGTGATGTGGTAAACGAAATGGAATTTCGGAAAACACTAAAAAGATGTACCAAACCAATTAAAAACGGCCTTTTCTTTCCGTATTATAAGTACAAAGGCCAAATGAGCACTTGCTAAGCGTTACGCTAAAGAGGAGAACACAAAACTTCAACTGTTTAACTCTTTAGTACTCTCTGCATGCCATGGCTGTGTACTTGACATGGGAAGATTTGTGGGTGACGGTTTCGAATAGAGAGGCCAATGCTAAAAATATCCTTGAAGATGTCACTGGTTATGCCTCCCCTGGTCAGTTTCTGGCAATCATGGGTCCTTCTGGCTGTGGCAAGACAACCCTCCTAGATGCCTTAGCAGGTAAGCCTCATATGTATTTAAATTATCGTTGTCAATTGTCAAATACATGCATGGTCTGTTCCAAAGATATATTTGCGTCTCTTTGATCTTTTGTTTGCATGGTTATATGAACGAGACATGAATACAGTTAACCGGAAATCCAGGATATTGGAGCTTATACGTAGCTAAAACATCGTTTTGGCATCATTTGTATTGCATTAGACCCGAAGTCACAGCCCTTAAGCTTGTACCAAAATCAGTTGGGGCTTTGCCGCTTATAAGCGGAAAGCACACATGAACTTTCATATAACATTTGGATACTATTTGGATACTATTAAGATACTCCCATACCACCAGGTATGAGGAGCTCTGAGCTAATTAATGTACATAATCCGTGGTTTAAGTAAATGACATTCACCGTGAGAGGGCGTATTAGGATTACTTGACTACTTGATTGCGATATCTCTCTAAAAGTATTTATGTCTTGTATTATTGTATACTAATACGCATATGAAACGAGAGATATGCCTACACTCGGATGAATTCGTTTTTTCCTTTTTTTGAAGGAACACTATGAATTAGTTTGGACTTATTAGCTAGGACTTTTTGGAAACTTGATCTATTCTGAAAAGAATTTTTGAGATAGGATGCAAAACTTTAACTGGAATGAATGCTTCATGCGTGTTATTTGAGCACATGAATTCTTTATATATATTGTTACGTGAATTATTTTCTGAGTGTAGGAAGATTGGATTTGAATGCAAAACAAAGAGGAAAGATACGCATCAATGGTCATTCGCAAGCCCTTGCTTATGGCACATCGGTATGTTTGTTAGCTTCCTTCTTTCTCATCCCTTTCTTCTCTTTAATGGTGAACATATCATGTACTTCATCTAAATAGGCTTACGTGACACAAGATGACATACTGATGGCGACCTTGACACTGAAAGAGACCGTGTACTACTCAAGCGAGCTCCAATTACCATCATCAATGTCGAAATCAGAAAAGAAAAGAAGGGCAGACGATTGCATAGAGGAGATGGGTTTGCAAGACGTAATCGGCACAAGAGTGGGAGGGTGGGGAATCAAAGGCTTAAGTGGTGGTGAAAAGAGGAGACTTAGCATTTGCATTGAGATATTAACACATCCCAAGCTTCTCTTCCTAGATGAGCCCACAAGCGGGCTTGATAGTGCTGCCTCCTTCTATGTGATGAGTAGAATTATAGGCAATGCTAGAAGAGACGAGAGGACAGTTATAGCCTCCATCCACCAGCCTAGTAGTCAAGTATTTGCGCTATTCGATCATCTTTGCCTTCTGTCCACTGGTAGAACGGTGTATTTTGGCCCTGCGGGGGAAGCAAATGAGGTGAGCCAACCTATATCAGAAAGTCTTGTATAAAATTGAATGAATATTTTAAGTAAATTTTTGTTGTTTTTTGGTGAACTCTAAGTTAATATTTAGATTGTCTTACATTGACTATTTTTTGACTTAAAGTGATAAAAGGTGACCACTTAAAAATTGCTAATTAGGTCTAAATTTTAAGTTAAAACTAGACCGTCCATTTCCATAGTTTATGGCTTATTTCCGTAATTTTATTACAAGTATTTAAGAAGATTCAGTTCCCATGCAAACATTTATGATTTTGGTAAAACAAGTCTTATGCAATCAGGTAATTAAGTCAATAATTAGCTTATGAGCTATTTAAAATGGTGTGTCAAACATAACATTCGTTCCATTAACATCCCTAGTACAGGTTTTGGATAAGCCTTTTTGATATATTACCTTTTATGTAGCTTTTTGCAGCCAATGGTTTCCCATGCCCATCATTCCATAACCCTTCAGATCACTTCCTTCAGATGATAAACCGAGACTTTGATCATGAGGTACTAGGGCTTCTCCAAATAAGCTATTTTTTGTTGATCTCCATTGAAGATTTGACAAAATATAGAACTCGCTATTCATTAGGATATTGAGGAAGGCTTACGTGAAAGGAAATCAGCAGAGAGAATTGCCGACATTTTGCTGCTATCATACAAGTCATCAGAGGGATACCAACAAGTTCGAGAACAAGTTTCTGCTATATGCGAAAAGGTGATGATCATTTGGATTATGTACAAGTGATCATAAAATTCTTTGCAAGATGCACAAGTGAAAAATGCATGCATTAACTGTCCTTATTGATCGATTACAGAAAGGTGAAGGATTGGAGACGAAGAGAAGGCATGCTAGTTTCTTCAACCAATGTCAGGTTCTTACAAGAAGATCTTTTGTGAACATGTACCGTGATGTGGGTTACTATCAGTTGCGCTTTGTTGTTTACCTTATATTGGCTGTAGGGCTGGGCACCATCTTCTTTGATCTTGGATTTACTTATAGCTCTATCCAGGTTAGAAAATTTCTCCTATTTTCCTTAGATAATTGATTGTTATATGACGGTCGACTTTGAGACGTTAAATGATTCCAGGCTAAAGGTTCACTGCTAATGTTCATGGCATCATTCTTAACTTTCATGACGATAGGAGGATTTCCGTCTTTTGTCGAAGATATGAAGGTATATCTTACTTAGCTTGATGTTTATACCGCAATGATTCCACAAGTTGATATTTTTTCTTTTCTAATAGCTGATTTGAAAGGAATAGTTGATTATGATAAATGCTAAGAAATAAATAAGAAAATTGAGATGGCGTCATTTAGTTGTATGAGGAGGGTAACACTCAAATTGACCCAATGAATTTCTATCATGTGCAAGGGAAGTGATAAATATGATTTTTTGTTTAATTTAAGACGTAAAGACTGTATAATTACCATAAAGGGAAAATTAAGTAGAATCAAACTCGAACTGGTAAATAAATCCTATTTTTTCTTTTTTGGTGCATTGGGGCAGTTAATTTTGCGAGCTAAGGGGGTGGGAATTTGAACTTTGAACAACCCTCATACAACCTGAACTCCCAATCATTCATGATGTCATTAACGAAATTCTGACAAAGATTGGGATACTATCCTCTCCGGCTCATGATTAGTGTACATTCATTTAATTGTGATCTATTGTCTATGGTATTAGGATCACTAACTTTTAATGCATTACTAATGTAGTTATTAATTTGTGAATGGCAAAGTGCTTGATCAGTAGCCTTTCACGCTTTCCCCAGCCTATAAAAACTCAATCAATATTGTTCATTTGTCCATCGTTGAAAGAGCAATTTAGGTCCTCCTATATTATTTTGGCCCTAGTGACCGAGTTAGAGTCTTTTTCTTTTGAAAGAGCAGTTTAGGTCCTCCTATATTATTTTGGCCCTAGTGACCGAGTTAGAGTCTTTCTTTGGGATTTTGAAGTAGCGCAGAAAGTCACAGAACCTCATGATAAGGGTACATAAAAGTATTTCTAACAACCTAAGCTAAACTCTTGTTCTTGACTTCTTCGATTTTGTCATATATGGATGTGAATTCCAAACATAAATACGGAGTACAATATAGTTAGGGATGTGTTTGGTAAGTCATTTCGATCACCTTACTTGACTAGCTAGTCTACCTTATTTGACAAAAATTTCAATCTTTTTAAATTTTAAAATGTTTGGTAACACAACCTGAAACACATTTAACTTTACTTACAAAATAATTCACCTTTGTTTGGTAACACACTTGGGTTACCTAAAGAAAAAATAATTGAGTCACTTTTGCACGCTTCAGGTATCTTTTCGGGTTTTTGTGCCTTTTCAACCAGCTTTACCAAACACACCCATGATCTTAATTGACAAAGCAGCTCCTCATGTCATTGTCGTGTAGATGATGTTTGAACCTAACCATGTTATGCAATTTAGGTGTTTCAACGTGAAAGGCTAAACGGGCATTATGGAGCGGCTGCCTACGTTGTTGGCAACACTCTCTCTTCATTGCCATATTTGCTTCTAGTGTCTCTCATCCCTGGAGCAAATACTTATTACTTATCAGGACTCAAGAAGGACTACCACAGTTTCCAGTACTATGCGTTTGTTCTCTTCACATGCATGTTGTTGGTTGAGAGTTTAATGATGATTGTGGCAAGTATAGTTCCAAATTTCTTGATGGGCATCATCACCGGGGCAGGAATTCAAGGGGTAATGATATTAGCTGCTGGATTTTTTCGGCTACCAAATGAGCTACCCAAGCCCGTTTGGCGATACCCACTATACCATGTGTCATTTACCAAATACGCATTTCAAGGATTGGTCAAGAATGAGTTTGAAGGAGTAGAGTACCATAATGATCAAGGAACAAGTTCAAATATGATCCTAGGAGGGAAAATCATCAAAGATATATGGCAAGTGGAAACCAATTATTCTAAGTGGGGCAATCTTATGATATTGCTCGGAATGGTGGTTTCGTATCGTCTTCTATTCTTAATGATTGTTAAGATTACGGAAAAGATTAAGCCCTTCATTAGAGCTTTTGCAAGAAGGCCACCGGGACAAGTACGTAGTACAATTTGAATGTACATAAGACATTCGATCATGCCGAAATTGAAGCCTAAGTATTTATAAATCTTCTTTGGTTGATCTATTATGTGATCGCCTTAATAAAGAACGATTTGTTCACTTTGAATAATAATTGTCTTTTTAAGGCACGTTTTATAATGATATGCATCCATTGTAGAATTAGCGCCCCCCCCCCCCCCCCCAATCCTTTTCTTCAGCGCGGGGTAGAGCCATAGAGCAGCTTGGTAGCTCTAACTCCACATACGCATTCCTTGGTCTAACATCCGCATCCGACCCATTTCAAAGTCTGCTATCTCTACATCCGAGACTCCTCCAACCCGCGTATTTTTAAGTTTTAAATAATTTGTTTTCTACCCACCCCTGCATCTGACCCACTTTTTTTTTTTTAACAAAGTAAATTGCATAAATTGAAATAAAGCTTATAAATAACCAACACATCACATGTTTATTCCAGTATGTAGAAGGCACATGCTGGTCAGAAGTTCGCCAGGGGCAGTATTAGTCAGAGGTCCATCAAACTCAAAGGAATATACACTTTCGACTCGCCTCCATTCCGGAGTCGGGTTATTCTAAAGGGGTTTAAATACGGATTTTTTACAAGAAAATTTGGACTCGATCTTATTGGATCAGACTCGAATCAGATTCAAACGAAATTACCATCCTTAGCTAATTAGATGGTCGACTTGATCTTGTTGGATCATACTCGAATGAGATTGGGACGAAACTACCATCCCTTATTAGATGGTCAACTTTCATTTCCAATTTCAACTCCCACTAACAAAACAAACCAAAACATAACTATTTATTTTTCAACCTTTTCAAATAATTATTTAAGATTGGTATCCTCATTAGTCATTCCACCCTTTTTTACAAACTAAAGTTAGTGTTTGGATAAGATATAGCCGGAAGGATAATCTCCCTGCTTCCCAAATTATGTACTTGGACGAACAATTATATATATATTTTTTTTTAACGCCGTTATTTTTGTTGCGCTCTGGATAAACTCCCGGGTCGAACAACTGTCAACTATTCTTGTGTTACTTCTTCTGTGCACAAAACAGCTCACATAAATAGGCATAAATAGACAATATCTTCACTTACTTATATAACACAACTCTTTGTATTACTGTCCTTATTCTTCAACTTTTAACCCCAACTAATCTTCCCAGGTGCTCATTCCCTCATACTCACTTACTTTTTTACTTGGTTATCATGTTTGGGCTCTTGGGTCACTCAATAATGGGTCTCAAGTATGCTGTTGAATGATATTTAGCATGTTTGTTTGTTTGTTTTTTTTTGGTGATTGTAGTGTAATTCTTGCTTAGTTTATCTGGGTACAGGTCAGATTATGAACTTTCACTATTAGTTGCTGGTTTCATGGCTTCATTTTGCTGCATTACTCCAGTTTCAGGCTTTGGGTAAGTGTTATCATCATTTAATACTATTTTTGTTTGACAATATGTTTTTTTTTTTTCTTTTGTTTCGTGGGAACCTGTATCCGCTACCTTACCCCTGCATTGGGTTACTCCCAAACGCGCATATGCAATAGTGTGCAAACCACGCAGCTAGCTTAGCCACATGAATGCCACTAAAGAGACATAGTAACTAGCTCAATTACTCCCGTTACGGTTTAAACTTAGACCAAGGGTAAATAAACCACCTCCTTAACCAACTTAGCCAACCCTTTCGGACAAGTTTCGCCTATGGGGCTCCTCGCTCTATAGTTGACAAGAGTGTTGTAAACTCAAAATGTGTTACATGGTTTTTGACACTTGTGTAAAACCGTCCTTCGGGTTAAGATTTTAAGGTTTTAGGGTGAACTTTCAACTAATAATCTTAAAATGTATCATATGGACCATATTAGGCAACTTTTGCCTAGGGGTCATCTCACTGTTTTTTTTTTTTTTTTTTTTTTTTTGATAATGTTCTTAAGTTTTTCCTAGTTGCACTGTTTGTCAGTGTTATTGCTTTTGGAACAATTCCATAATAAGATATGGCTTTATTAGCTTATTAACTAATAACAAAAATGTGATATTCGACTCTTGACGGTATTCGCATTGTGGATTGTATTGCTTGTGGTGGCAATAATCAATAATGGTTGGTCTCTGCTAGTCTGGTTGTTCTGGAGTTAAGAGTTGACATAATAGGTTTAACTTAGGCATAGTTTGGTTGGAAAGAAAACATTTTCAAGGTATGTACTATAGTCAAACTTATGTAAACAAAAAGATTTCCCTCAAAAATATTTTTCTTACCTACCAAACTGAGCCTTGTATATGTTTATTTCCTTCGATTCCGATAATGGGATGCTAAGGACTGTGTGGCTGTGTGCTTTATCTAGGCAAGACATCTCTAGTTTGAATACAGATTTACGTTGTGTACTTGTGTGTGAAACACGAAAAAGGTTTGCTTTGCACGACAATGCCATTTAAGCCAGAGAGTCAGTTTTTTAGATTTGGGCTATTCCTCTTACAATATTTGTTGCTGAAATTTTTCTCTTCTTTTGTTTGTCGTACATCTGAAAGCATTTCAGAGCTTTATTTTTGGCATAAAGGGGAAACTTGTAGGCTAACAGAGATGGATTTTGAGCCTAGCTGCTCTACAACTTCAGCTAGCATCCTGATCGTCATTAGACACGCATTACAAAGGCTTGGTGCTGCATGTTTCCTTAAAGAGCTTGTTGAACACTGGAATGCAACTTTTAGAAGGATTCATGCATATTGCCTTAATTCTTGTCACTGTTCAAAGCATTTCTACTCTTAAAATCGGGTATCACTGAATCACTGATCCTTCAATGATGGTTAAGTTGGATGATGATGATCAGAAGACTCCTGCAGTCCTGCCAGGGTGCCTTCTTTACTTTATTAAAATACGGCTGAGTGCAATGAGGCATATTACTGTCTGAAAGGGAGAGTTTAGGATGGGTTTTATGCTAGTAGGCTCACTGCCTTGAGTTTTTGTAGCATGTCGCTTCAATAAGTGTGGTGATATGTTACCTCTTATGAAGTATGGTATCTTGTAAATGATACTATTAAGTCTATTTCCTATGGTGCAATTGGTTGAACAACACTTAGTGTTACCTTGTAGACTATCTGATATTGTGGCTTGTAACTTTGAGCTAAAGATAGAAACTTTATATATTCACTCAGGTGTACTTCAGAAACTTTGTTTGTGTCATTGACCCAACTCTCTTTGTTGTAAGTAAAGATTAACTATTTTATTCTCCCCCCCCCCCTCCCCCTCCTTCCCGCATATGACTATGCTAATCCTCCGAGATTGATTGATAGTGGCTTTCGGATACTTTACTTTCCCTAATTGCTTCTTACTGTTGCAATGTGTATCTATGTGGCAGGTATTTTCCGAGTGCTTCTGCCCCATGTACAAAAGCAAGGCCCCGTTGTGTCTCTTACATTGAGAATAGGTTTTCTGTTCGGGATGTCAGACAATCACCAAGAGCAAAAGTCTCTCTGAGATGCTGGTGGAAATCGTTTAAGTGTCAAGAGGGGAATTCTGATTATAGTTCTAAACAGGATATGAAAGATGTATCTCAAGCTACCTTGATATGGAGGGCCATCAAGTTACCAATATATTCAGTTGCAATAGTTCCACTTACAGTAAGTTTGCTTTTAGCATATCTATCTGATAATAATACTTGAAATTTTTCATTCTTCTGTGTCTGGCTATTCTTGAACTGCCTCCTGGTTAAGTATTCTTCTGAGGCCTTACCTTACAAATAGCTAACCTTATGAATTGAGAGCTGATAAATAATGCAAAGTTGCAACTACCATCGATGTCAGCTATGGTACAAATTTAGCTAAGCTTATACTATCAAAATTTAGCTAAGCTGATAGTAAATCCTAAATCCGAATGGTCACTTTCGACTAATTTGATTCTTGCTATTTCTATCAAAATTGCTCAACATGAGGTGAACTGTTAAGGGAGATTGACACATGTTGAATGTTATAGAATTGTCATAAGAAGCCGTCCTCTATCTGCCTGCACCCCCCATTCCACCCCCCTAAAAAAGAAAAGGAGAAAATTTTATATCGAGAGAAATAAACACTTCTTTCTAAAAGATAAATTACTTCATTTGTTCAGTGTTCCCGCTTTTCCCTATTTTAGTTGGTTGTCGCTTTTTTCAAACTTCATGATCTAATAGGATTGTTAATCTGCCAATACAGGTAGCAAGTGCTGCTGCCTATTTGCAGACAGGCCAATTCCCAGTGAACCGTTATCTTGTGCTTCTAGTCTCTTCCAAGCTTATTATCACATGGCTAAATTTAAGGTTAGTTCTCCACAGTCCACATGATAGATTGTAATTTCATATTTTCTTGTGATTAAAGTGATAAAATCGTGGCCCCTCAAATTCTTGAGTTAGGATAAATGAAAGATAATACTGATGCAGTTCTGGGGCTTAAAACTCTATTGACATTGTATTACCAGCCAAACACTTGAGCTGCTATCGAGGATGAAGATTTTTATCATTATTTAAGTTTAGTTAGGACTTAGGAGTCTTTTATGGATAAATTCATATTTTAATTTTTAGAATTTTGGAATGGCTGCCCTTTTTTGTCTTTTAGTCCCCCTTTTTGTTTCACCTTTTGCTGTACTTTGAGAGGATTAAAAAGGTAACTTGATCAAGAGATCTATGTTATTTCTTTCTTTTCTGAAACTTGTATATAGTAATGTACTAATGTTTACAAAGAATTGTATTTGGGTAATTTCTGAAGAAGGTAAACGATTTCTCTAAAGTTAACCACCCTGCCGATCTTCCCCACTCTAAAGAATAAAAGTAAGAAGAAGGGGGCATAACCTGTACTTTAGCCTACATCTCTTGTAGCAGTAGTTGGCTAGTTGGTGTGGGTGAGCAGGTCGACTTAAGATTTGACCTCCAGCTTGTTAAATACTCTCCGTACAGAAACCAGGGCATATATATGATTTGTATGCTTAAAGCCTTAAATAACATAGTAATGTTCCTCATTCCTAAAGATCTAGTGGTGAATGGCGATCATAATTCCCAAGCCCCCCCCCCCCCCCGTATACTTTCTGATGTCTTACTCCTGATGTAGCTGCACTGGCTATCATACTCATGTAATGTGGACCTCTTGATTTTGAAGGTTATGCCTAAGTGACTATTACTCTCAGACGGAAGTTAAATATCTTGTTTTTGAAGTTTCATTTCCTAGAAGTGGCAAAAATTGATCAAAGAGGGGGTGCAAGGGGCTAATTAATTGGCTTGGGATTGGGTAGGAACTGTGACTTCTTTGACCTCAGTTGGGCAACTATGGACTTCAGGATGTTGGTTTTCTGCTTCTCATAACTTTGATCTGTATGTTGCCGTCCTTGTCAGTCATTTTCACTGTCCCTTTTGTAGTATGGAGTTCTTTTCCCACATAATAAACTGTTGTTTCATCTAATTTTCAGTCCATTGGAAACTGCACTGTGCCACTGTAGTGTTCTACATTTTGTTGCTCTCTTGCTAAAAATTTAATTTTTATTTTTTGTTGATACTTACTTGTACATGCAAATTGGGCAGCAATGATGTATATGATTTTGACACAGGAGCAGATAAAAACAAGCAAGAATCAGTTGTAAACATTGTTGGAAGGTGTGTTTCTCCCTAACTTTTGCCTATGTTTGTAGTTTCAGCATTTGAGTCATTTTTATATACGATTGTTTGTATTTTCTGCGCATGTACTGCTGTTTATATGGTTTAACTTAGCATTACTTTCACAAAGATAGAATTGACCCTTTCTGCTCCACCTTTCACTTGGAAGCCGGACAGGGACCCTTGTTGCTGCCAACTTGCTGCTGGCATGTGGTTTTTTAGGTCTAGCTTGGGTAGCCCTGGAGGCTGGAAATGTCCATTCGATACTGCTATTGCTCTGTGCAGTTATGTGTGGTTATGTGTATCAGGTATTGTATGCTTAGTATGTTTTAGCACGTTTAAGGGTTGATATGAGTGATATTATGCTTGTAGCGTGAATTGTGTCTTTTGTTGAACAAAATGCATTATATTGATTTTCTCACTATTTCGCAATGCAATGAGTTGGAATCTGTTGGACCTTTGTGATTCCTTTCATCACTCTCCTCATTTCAAGTACATGATCCCTTATTATTTAACAAGAAGTCAAGAACTATCGGATTAGGGCTTTACTAGTGACATTATTTCAAGTTAGCAAGCAAAAAGCCTACATCAAGTTAGGTTTTTTGAACAGATCTGATTTGAGTCCATGAAACTGAAGAAAGATTACAAGACATTGACCTTTCAATGGGATACATCCATCTTTAATGCACATGTCCACCAAGTGAATTGTTTCAGACTTTTAACTTCTAATTTCTATCCATTTAGAAGCCTGGAAAGGTTTTTAATCTGATCTAACATTTCTTAATATCAATAAACTTTTGCAGTGCCCACCTTTTCGGTTAAGCTACCAAGGACTAGGAGAGCCCCTGTGCTTTGCAGCGTTTGGCCCATTTGCCACTATAGCATTCTATCTCATGCAAATTACATACAGGTACTGTTTATCCTTTATCTTGATGTAGTTTGACCTTTTTCATATTCAAGCTGTACATGTTGTCTGATGGTCATATAACACAACTGGCAGGGGAACGTGGTATCCTATGACAAACACGATCCTTTCTGCATCAGTTCTTGTTGGTTGTACTACCACCTTAATCTTATTTTGTAGCCATTTTCATCAGGTTAAAGTTTCTACTTTTATTTCTTCTATTGGGCAATCTTATATGAGTTCATGTAGCTAATTTCATGTATGCATGTCAGGTGGAAGGAGATCGAGCAGTTGGCAAATTTTCGCCATTGGTAATTTAATTGCCACCTGATTATCAGAGACTTCTACTATAGTCTAAGAAAACTGACTATGTAATGTCTTGGTTGTTGAATGACTGTAGGTTCGAGTTGGCCGGAATGTGGGGTCAAAAGTTGTGAAAATAGCAGTAGTGGCATTGTATTGTGTCCTGTTTATTTTTGGAATGGGAAATGCTCTTCCCTTGGCTAGCACTGTAAGTTTATTGCACAAATATGTTTGTGTAGAGTTGCACTTTTGTCTGCGTTGGAGTTTTGCTTTTACCTTTTCCTCCGAACCTTATTCATCTCTTTCTTCGCTTTTGATTGTTTTCATTTATGGATAATACCTTACTTCCTTTCAGGGTTTATGTGCCTTAACTATGCCGATGGGGTATTTTGTTTCTAGCTATGTGGACAAAAATTACAACGTAAGTGGAACCTTCTTCTGATTCTGCTATTTGCTTCATTTCTCACGGTAGTCTTTAATCCAATCGTATTTGTTTCATCACAAGTGTGCTCTTCATGTGATATAAGTAATGAGAATATCAAAAGAGAACATTATGATGTTATGAACACAACTGTGGATGGAACTTCAGGCTTTTACTGTTAATTTATGTTATCGGTTGCTAATTTCTGAATCTGCTCAACAGGATAATGAAAAAATTTTCATGGCTAAGTACTACTGTGTTCGGTTGCATACTTTGTTTGGGGTGGCATTGACTGCTGGGCTGGTTGCAGCCAGAAGTTTTGGTAAATATGCTCCGAAACCTATTTATCTATGATATTTGGTTGGAATCAACATTTGATCAAATTGTTGATTACTTCACTAGATACATTGCTTTTATAGGCTTTAGGTTGATCAGTTTATGTAGCTTAGTGCGTACCTGTAAGCGGCAGCTTTGATTGACAAATGACAACATTCGATTATGGTATGAGCGATGAAGGAAATTTTTTTGCCCTTCCACTATGTGTTGCTCACTTTCTCTTGATTCACAATCACATCATTTGTCTTTTGGAGTAAATTCTAGTACCTGTTGCACGCCACAATCCCTCTCTTTTGCTGATGCATGAGGGTTCAACATATTGTCTCATCTTTTCTCATCATTTTCTTCTCTATTCACCGTAATTTGATCTCCGTTCTCTCCAGTTATTTGTCAATCTTGTTTATATGAATATATCATGGCTTTTTTTTAGTCTAGGCAGATACTCAATCATTCATGCTTTCTTGCAGTCGTCATCATTGTGGTACTCTTATAAAGAAAGACTGTACTAACACCTTAATTTGCCTCAAAAAAAAAAAAA
>CAAKMY010113355.1:0-31506 GCA_901111285.1 Corrigiola litoralis | reverse complement strand
TATATATATATATTTGATTCAAGTTATGACATTATTTATCCGAACGATAAAAATATAAATATAATGAAATATACGTAGGCTCTTTAGCTCAATCCTTACAAGTGTTTAAGACTTAAAGTGATATGAGACTACTACATTCGGTATTAGTAACTACAGTAATATATAAGTTGCAAAATTCTATTTAGAGTACCTCTTAAGACATTAACAAAATTTGACAACCGACATTATTACTCAATTTCTTTATACCAAATGGATTTTAAATGTTTGATGAAATAGATTGTATTTAAATCCCTACGTATCATATTTTACCTTTATGCTCCATAGTTGAAAAGGCAAAAAAAAGAGCAATCATATATTAACCATGCCTTTATTTACTTTTATAAAATTACTAAAAAAAAGAGTAATTAACCATGCATCTCGATGTTCACATGGAAATTATCCTCCTACGGAACACAATGCTATTCAAAATATCATATCAAATTCAAATCATTGTCAATTCCTAACAAGAAACAATCTACAATAATTGCTAAAGCATAAGTACAAGACAAACTGAATATGAACTTCCTAGAGAATTAGACTCTTCCAAGCTTACAAAAACACCTCACACAACCAATACAAAAATAGACCCCTTTGACTACTACAATAATTTCTACAAATAATATTATTTATTTAAAAAGTTGACATACTTTTTAGTCAAAAAGATAGATCTTTTAAAATATTCATTTTTTTTACTGTGTTGATTAAAGTGACCATTATAAATCAATTAGTGACTGGGTTTAATAGTTCGTTTGTTATGGATAACGTGGAAACCGACATTCGCTACCCTTTAGATGCACAATAAGTAAATCCTCGCCCCATAACCCTAGTCCCTAGACAACAAAGAGCCCCATGACTAGGCTAATGCTAACTTTAAAGTAGATCGTATCTTTAGATTATTTGTAGTAGTATGGTTTAACAAAAATATTAAAAATGGTCTATTGTCTCTTGAAATTAGACGTAGTCATAAATGGACCAGTTTAAGCCAAAAAATAACCAACTTGACGACGTCTAAATTTAAAATTAGAATTAAACGATCTCATACAAGACTTTCCATAACTTTAAATCACGTTATATCCAAATCCTCACATCTCATTATTCACATGGTAGATTTCATAATGCTCATATCTTAAATGTCGACATGGTAATTTCTACCTAAAATACCATTTTTTTTTTCGAAATATAACTAAAATACAAATTCTAATCATGAATCAAAATCCACAAAAGGAATAACAATCCTTTACAATTGCCAATACACAAAAAGTAAAAGACACTCAAAATTTCAAGTTAAAATGATCAATTTCTTTATTACTATAATAAATGAGTAGTTTAAGCCACAAAAATGACCCCCTTAACACCGTCTAAAATTTTAAGTTACGGTTAAACGATATCACACCTGAGATTTTGTTTTGGAAAAACGCATGTCAATACTCTCATGGTAAATCTCACAAATCACAATGCATATATCATAAATTTTGACATGGTAAATTTTTACTAAAATACAATCCCAAACATGAATCCAAATCCACAAAAGGAATAATAATCCATTAAAATTGCCAATACACAAAAAGTAAAAGACACTCCAAAAAACAAAACTACAAGTAGACGACAAACATGAAAATGAACTCACAATACAAAACATCATATCATATCAAATCATATATTAAACCGCGTTTTCTCCCTCAATATTTTTCCACACTAAAACTATACACTATACACACATACAAGAAACTTTAAGCCATCAATCTTGACACGAAAATTCCTAGACCTTTCCTTGAACATTCTCACAAACCCACCAAAATAAACTTGTCTACTTTTCCCGCTCACTTTTTTCCAGCACAAAAAATAGTTAAAAACAGTTAAAATGAGCTAAAATTCAGTTTTTTTGGTGGTTTGTAAGAGAGTGAAGTTTGATGGGTTTTTAGCGACTAATGAGCTGAACTTTGATCTGGGTCTGCCTTAGTTTGGTCTAATTTGGTCAAAGTTTGAGTCTTTTTGGTAGATCTGTGGTAATTTTAGTGAAAAGTTTGAGTTTTTGAGGAACAGTATAAGAAAATGCAGACAAGGTATATGGAGAGATCGAATAGTATGAGTGGGAGAGAGAAGAGAGCTTTGGATTCGAGTTCTAATGCTCCTGATGAAGATGGTCAACCTGACCGCAAAAGGCCTGCTTTAGCTAGGTTGTTAATTTTTTGTTGTTGGTGATTTTGTTGTGTTTTATTTATTAGAAAGTCTTGGGAGAGCTTCTTCTATGTTAGAAGTAGACGAGCCATGCTGACCCAATAAAGGCATATAAATCTATAACTTGACTTGCGAGCTTAAGAAAATTTAGCTTGCAAGGAGTTCGTCTACTTTTGTAATAATTTGTGTTATTTATGTGTGATTTGAGATTTGTTTGTGTAGTTTGATGTGTTAGTTTATGTAGTTGGATGTGTTAGTTTATGTGGGTTTTTGTTAGTTTTGTTGTGGAGATTGAGTTATGTGAAGTAGTTTGATGTTTGGTGTTGAGTTGTGTTGACTTTTTGAAGACTTCATTTGATATTTTTGTCTGCTAAACTTTTTTTGATATTTTTGTGAGGAGTTGGAATGAACTAAGTAAAAGTAGAAAATTTGTTGTCATTTCATTTTGTAGTACTTTTTTTTCCTTCTTAGGGAGGTTGGAGATAATTGTATGAAGTTTTTCTTATATTTTACTAGTAAATGAGCTTTAGTATGATAAAGATGAAGATTTACAATTGTTGAGAAAAGTTTTGATAAACCATAAGTAGTCTGTTTTTACAAGATTCAAGCTATAGTCTAAGTAGAGAAGTGATTTACTTTGTTGTTAGTGCTTTACTGCTTTCTATGTGTATGAATTTAGTGTGATATAACCAAGTTATGTGTTTTTGGTGGTTTGTTTTTGATGTGAAAGGTTATTTTTTTTATTGGATTTGGATTGGTTGTGCTTTGTTTGTTTATCAATTTGTGTGCCTTTTGGTGTCTGACATAGCTAGATTATGCTGTCATGTGCAGTGTGATTGTTGAAGCTCTTAAGGTGGATAGTTTGCAGAGGCTGTGCTCATCTTTGGAACCCATTCTTCGCAGAGTTGTAAGATTACTGAACTTATGTATGATTCTTTTCTTAGTAGGGGGAGATACTGGACCATTAGAGTTAAACTGAAACACTTTCCAAAGTGTACTTTGCTGTATGTCGGTTAAAACAACCTTTATATATGGCGCATTTGAGTAAAACTGTGTAGCATCTTGACCACCTTTGACCATCTAGGATCGTCACGGGTGGCTGTTATGGTTTGAGAGTTGAATTCTGTAGTTGGAGAGTTTTATTATTGTTAAGGGGGATGTCTATAGTATTTTATAGGAGTAGTATTTACTTATGGAAGCATGCCGCTTTGAACTTCTCTTATGGTTGGTGTTATGGTGAACAGGTTAGTGAAGAAGTGGAACGTGCTTTGGCTAAGCTGGGGCCTGCTAGGCTGGTTGGAAGGTAAATGTTGCTTCTGCTATCTGAAGTTTACATGTTTCAAACTTTCACCTTTTTATACGACTTGCGAAGTTTTCTGTCATTGATTTTCTTTCTGAATGATCTGTTCTTGCTGCCAACTTTGCTGGCTCTCCTGAGATGTTTGTAGCTTTCTTCAGAAGTTGTATCAAAATTGTAGTATCTGGATTATCTTTTGGAATAATCATGAAGGATGGATTTTGTCCCAAATCAGGTCTTCTCCCAAGAGGATAGAAGCACGCGATGGAAGGAATTTACAGCTTCATTTCAGAACTAGGCTGTCTTTACCCCTTTTTACTGGAGGGAAAGTAGAAGGCGAGCAAGGGGCTGCAATCCATATTGTCTTAATTGATGCAAACACTGGGCAACTTGTCACATCAGGTCCCGAATCATGTGCAAAACTGGATATTGTGGTGCTTGAAGGTGATTTCAATGACGAAGATGATACTATTTGGACTGAAGAAGAATTTGAGGGTCATCTAGTCAAAGAGCGTGAAGGAAAGAGGCCCCTTTTAAATGGAGACTTGCAAGTGACACTGAAAGAAGGTGTAGGAACTATTGGGGAACTGACATTTACTGATAATTCGAGCTGGATTAGAAGCAGACAGTTCAGATTAGGTCTAAAGGTTTCTTCAGGTCATTGTGAAGGTCTTCGTATTCGTGAGGCAAAGACAGAAGCTTTTACTGTCAAGGATCACAGAGGGGAATGTGAGTCTTTATCTCAACTTTCTATCTTGTTTTTTCGTGTTTCTGCATTTCCATTTCCCTGTATATCAAAACGTCTCCTTTATATCTCTCATCTAAAATTACTATTCTGCCTTGACTGTTTTGCTTCTGTAGTGTACAAAAAACACTATCCTCCAGCACTAAATGATGAAGTCTGGAGATTGGAGAAAATTGGAAAAGATGGGGCTTTCCACAAGAGACTGAATAAAGCTGGAATAGTTAGTGTTGAAGATTTCTTGCGATATGTTGTCAGAGATCCACAGAGGTTGCGGAATGTAAGAACGTGTAGTTTTAGTTTTCAATTATTATTCAACCTTAGGGTTCTCACTAACCTATCTGAATTTGTTGTAGATACTCGGAAGTGGCATGTCAAATAAGATGTGGGAAGCTCTTATTGAGCATGCAAAGACGTGTGTGCTAAGTGGGAAACTGTATATCTACTATCCTGAAGGTCCACAAGGTGTCGGAGTAACTTTTAACAGCATCTACGAGTTTAGTGGCCTAATTGCTGGTGGCCAGTACTACTCAGCTGATGATCTTTCTGACAGTCAGAAGGTGAGTGCTTTAAGTTCTCCTTCAAAGTTTTCCTTGCAATGATATTTGTTTCACTTTTATGAAGTATCACTTGCTTTTCTTGCTGTCACATTCACAATTCTGTTCCTCGAATTAATTGTTATAAGCAGGGGCGGATCCAATGAGTAGCGAGGGGTAGCATAGGCTGCCCTCAAATTTACAAAATTTGGTAGAAAAATGGTAGAAAAAGGTAGAAAAGAGTAGAAAATATAGGCTACCCTCATTTAAAAATCTTGGATCCGCCCCTGTAAGCTACTGGATTTTGGAAAGTTTTTACTGGTTCTATAGATGTCTTTGTATGTGTGCCAAAAGAATGTATGACTGATCATCCACTGTGGTGGCTGGGCTCTATGGCCGAATCTGAGCTACTAACAAGTAGGGAGCCAGCCCAACTGACCTGCAATTGTACGACATAACCATTGCCTAGGCCTGGGCAGCTAACATCTCGTGTAGCTTAGGAAATCAGAGTCTAAAGAAGCACATGTCTGAAACATTCTAAACGACTTGTTATGTACCAGTGTGGCAATTCTTTACCTAGCATGATGCCTGAAAATCTACTTGTTCACAGGTTTTTGCGGACACCTTAATAAAGAAGGCTTATGAAAATTGGATGCATGTTGTGGAGTATGATGGCAAGTCTCTCTTAAGCTTAAAACAGAGCAGGAGTGAAGATGCTTCCAGGATTGAAGCACCAATGACACAATTAAACACCAATTTTTACAACCAGCATCTGTCTTTACCAAGTTTACCAGTTCCAGCTGCTCCAGAGCAGCCTGCTGTAGATCCTAGTCTCAAAATTGGAGGTATAAGTTCTTGCATATAGTTATCATTTGCATAACATCAATTGTCACCTGCATCATCCTGCTACAAAATGAAAAAGTCACTCAAGAAGTTATAGTGAATAAGAATACACTCCTGTCAAGATCCTTGTTTGTCGATTTACTTGCACACATTGGGAAAGCTTCAGTATTCCCGTTCAGAACTTGAGTCAGCGAGGACATTATTTACTAATTGGAACTATTTGGTTAATGTGTATTTTCTGGCATGTCATATGGCGTACAAATTATCTTCTGAATGCATGTAAATGTAAATTCTATACTGTTGACTGACAACTCTTGCTGTATGGCCTTTTTAGGACTGAATGATGTGGTGGGGACAAGATACTCTACACAGTCGCAAACAATGAATCTGAATGGATCTGCTCAGTTCAGTGCAAACTCAATGTTGCCTCCAAATCAGTTTATTGGTGCTTCAAGTCTAAGCCAGTCCTCTAGAAACGATAATGCACTGTCTCTTGGACCTCCACAGCCATCCTTGTCAGGATTTCTACCAGTTGCGACATCGAACTTCTCAAGTTACAGAGGTACTGAGGAGTTGCTATCAGAAGAAGAAATTCGCATGAGAAGTAATGAGATGCTTGAACATGAGGACATGCAACATTTGCTTCGTATATTTGGCATGGGTGGTAATGGTCAAAATCCGGTCGGTGTGACTGAAGATGTTTACCCATATTCAGCAGCAGGTTATGCACCATCACCAGCTATTAACTTCAATTTTGATGAGGATAGAACCCGCTCTTCAGGAAAGGCTGTCGTGGGATGGCTCAAGCTCAAAGCTGCACTCAGATGGGGCATCTTTATCAGGAAGAAAGCTGCAGAGAGGCGCGCTCAACTTGTTGAGTTGGATGAAACATAGAAATAGGTTCCTACTCATGGCAAACCTTGTTTGTTTATTAATGTGCTTAACATGAGCAAAGGATTGGAATCTTGGGTGAGTATTATAGTCACTCGCCACTGTCAGCCTTCGCTAGTAGACACAGTTGAGCTAGTTGCGCTTGTAGATGCCTGCTTCTGAGCATCCCTGATTGAACATCCCCACTGATAAAGGACTTCGACTGCAGTGTAGTGCTGTCAAGAGGGAGACTACGTTTCGGGACAACCTTTGCCGAAAAAGGAAAGTTGGAGGTCTCTGCTGATGCTGTATCCCTGTATCCACTTCAATTATCTACCATATCTTCATTTTCTTTTTCGGGCGTCTTTTGTATCATGACTTGTTAGAGGAGGTCTAACGTAACACAATCTGTTGTATTTATTTTTTATTCAATGCAATAAAGTCACTGGTAGTTGACTTGATTACCAGATCTCAACTCTATGTTTGAATGAATTTCCGCATTTGTTTATCGATACAACTTGTTCAGTTCATCAGTTGGATTGCATCATACTTGTTTTTCTGGAATGACTTGCCAAGCACAGTTTCATGCTTGTATACAGACTTAAAATCATATTTGGAATGTACTTTATCAGTTTAGAGCTTTTTTACCCCAATCATTAGGTGGGGTTAAGACTTGAAAAAAAATTCTCACTTTGGGAGTATGAAAACAAACTTTGCGTAGTTAGTTATTATGTACTCTAGACCTGTAGTAAAGTACGTAGTAGTTTTTTGTTTTCTGGTAGGAAGAAGTCCAATACTGATTTCTTTCACATATAATGGTTTTACGGGTCCTATAAAAGCAATCACTAATATTTTCACAGATTAGTTGCATACATCTCGAATTCCATTACCTTTACTGAGGACGGTATTGATTGTTTACATTTCTACTCATTTAATGTTATTTTTGTAGAGGTTCTCTGAGACAAGGGAAACGTAGTTTTAAGTATGGAAAACATGATTTGAAAATACGTGGTGTATCCAAATTTGGTTAATCCTATTAATACATATGGATTTACAGTTAGCGAGAGTGCAATTCTCCACGATGAACATGCAAAAAAGGTGTCCAAATGTCCAACATAGGCAATAATGTCTAATCCCTTTCGTCAAATAAGATAAAGGTCACATACATGGGTGAGCAATCATCACATTATCACACCATATATTGTTGATCATGACTAGTTGACTACCTGGATTACTTAAACTAATAAGATTCCTTTCAAGTCAAACGATGCTAATTCCAAATTTGTACAAACATACGGATTAACTTTGAGGGAAGCTACCTACGAAACTTAGTTTATGTTTGTTGCTACGAGCCCTTGAATATATAAGGCCATGACTCGATACTTCGAAAGCGATTGATAACTAGTAAAGCCATCTAAGTTAAGAAAGGCTAGTACGAAACTTACGTTATGAAAGTGGCAGAAAATAAAACCCAAAGGGACCTTGCCACATTACAACTCGTGGGCCATTTCAGAATATATTCCGTGGGTCACCGTACATTTCCGATAAGTCATTGCTATGATCACTGATCAAGATTCAGGACCACAATAGTTAGGAAAGGACGAGCGAGGTGTGAAGGGCTATCGTACTGCAGCACATCACATGGTGAACTGACTGCTTATGTGAGCAGCCAAAAAGTAGGCCATCTTTGTCCTTTGATGTGTAGCTCAAGTTTGCCCAGCAAAAGTAGGCCATGTACCAACATTTGTCCTTTGTTGTGTAGCTCCAAATTGGTCAAGATTCATGCAGTAGTTTTGGAGATGAACATGTAGACAGATCGTGCAGTATGATCAGCAAATTTGTTCTCTAGTTTGCAAAAGAAGCCATTAGATTTAATAAATACATTTAGGGGCACGTATTCAGAAATTTGTTAAAATATATAAATAATTTTGCAGAGGCCAAATTTGCCAAGTTAAAAAATAAACATTGTGTTTTTCCATCTGCATTTTTCTTGATAAAAGTTCAGATAAATTGGAATTCGCCTGAGACCAGTAATTCTAACGGCCTCTTTAATACATTCACCAACATATTGACGAAGATAATTGACATAGTGAAAGATAACCTCTACTTCGAACTCAAGTTTTTGGATTATATATGGTTTTCTTTAGCTGAAAATTAAAATAAAACCCACAACCACACAATCTTTATGCAGTCCAATCTATTCAAATATGATTAATAAGATGGAATTAAATATATTTGTATTATAAGTTGAAGCCAATAAAACAAGATGAACCCTACTAATTAAGTAATCAAGTTTTTTCATGAACCAATAATAGTACGAGTGAACATGCTTGCATGAAATTCGAACACCAATTTTTTGCTTGCTTATGAACATGCTTATGAACCAAGTAATTTGTTAGCATTGTGGTGTATTTTGAAGCTTTGAAAGGGCAATCAATTGACCAGTCGCTCTCTAATATATTACATAGGATTCGGTTTAAAGAATTTCACTAAAGATTCATACCTTTTGTTCAAAATTTGATAGAAGCGGTGAACAACATGAATGATTTAGATGACCAATTGACCATAGCACATAGATGCTGACAAAATAGCATTCGTCTCGGACGTTCGTTTACAAACGTAACAACAAACACTGTTATTTCATGACAAACTCAAGAAATTGCCAACGGATGTACAAAATTCTTTGGTCCCTGTACACTTTTGACAAGTCATTGCTACGTGCTGGATCACAGTAGGGAGAAAGCAACGGAAGGGACACAGAGATGGGTGAAGCCGTGAAGGGGAACATTTTTGTTTTTTATAATTTGGAAGTCATTTTATTATTATGGAATGAGTCGAAGTTTACTGAGCAAAAAGCTCATTACATTCTTTGTGCAGAGGTTTCACAAACATTGTTATGATAATTCTCTTATCTGCTCTTCAGCTACTCACCAGCAAATCTATCACCAGGCCCACCTCGTAGTAGTCTCTATGTTCTCGAGTATCACACTGTGCTCCGCAATAATTAAATTGTTGTTAGATTGTATTCCAACCATGAAGATTACGGAAATACTATTACCTCTGCTAAAAATGAGTTGAAATTGAAACACAGCAGCTGATGATGACACATTTCAGTCCATATCCGAGGCTTCTTCTTCTTCTTCTTCGTCTTCCTCGAGAATGTAAACTAAGGCCCGTCTTCTAGCAGCAAAAACACACCCTACGCCTCTGGATGCTGTTGTAAGGATATGTAGCAATTAATGAGAGTTATCATGATCTCATTCAAGTGTTTGACACTTTCAGTAACATACGGAATCTACAGGAAAGCAGGCAGAAACTTGGGACATGATGTCAAGCAACCAATTAGACAACAGAGTTACAGCAAACCATCACCCACAGGCATCTCCTTTTGGGTTTGTCTTTTTTCTTTAACATGGGGGGGGGGGGTAAGAAGGGACAACACAGAGAGAGGTTTGGTGTTTTTCTCCTACCGAGTAGGCGAGTATGGGTAAAGAAGAGTAAATCAATCTAATATTCAATGATGTACTGCACCGTGCAGAGAGATTACTTACAGCTTATTGCCAGTGGTGGAACGACATTATGTGGTATACTTCGAACCTTTGCGCTCTCCATTTGTAGGGGTAATACAGAATCCTAAAGGTCACAGAACAAGCACACTTGATAAATTTTAGATAAAGTTCTGCTTTGTCAAACAAAATTTACAGGGCATCATACACATGCTTACTGTTCACAATTCAACATTTCAGTGGCAAGGGGAAATCAGCAAAACGGAAAGTTGTTTTCAAGTTTCAACATTTCAGTGGCAAGGGGAAATCAGCAGTTGTACATCTTCTTATCAATTAGATGGCCAGAAATAGTCTCAGAGATATACTCTTAAATCTTAATGACAGTCATGTACATGAGCATTTAACTTTTCTAACTACCATCACTGCAGAATGAAAGAATTAGTCCCCGGAAGAACAAATATAATCCTCACTACAGCCCAAAAGAGGGAACTCTCAAACTCCTCATAATCTGCTAAGGGTGGGACTCCACTCTCTTCTCCATATCTGGGGTGTTACTGGGAAGACTAAGAAATAGTATTTAATTAATCCAGACAAGGAATAACATCTCTATTGGAAAGGGGTATGGTGAGAAAGATACAACATATGCTGTCGTGGGACTGCAGTTCTGACCAACTAATTGCAGTAATTACAATAGCCATTACTAGCATGTGCTCTAAACAGTATTTTGTCAGTAAATAATTAGTGATCTTGCCAATAATGAATGTGACCCTTTGAGACTAGTATAATCATCAGAGGCACTGTGGTGGCTTTTTTTTTCTTCTTTTTCTTGCTATTCTGCTATAATTATTCCTCTTAGTATTCTGAAATCTTTCTGAAATAAATTCTTACATGGAAACTCCTGTTTCCGTTAAAAGGATTTTAGGGGATCGAGGTAATTAAGCAATATGCTAGTCAAGATTACAGGGATTAAGAGGTTCAAGTAAAAATTATATTGAATCAGCCCCTCATGCAGAGAGTCCAGTTGTAAGCAGAATCCCAGTGACCATACCAGACAGAAAACTCCCTAAAACTTGGGGTTTGCACAAATAGGAAAATATGACTCTGAGAAGTACACACCTGCAACTGATCTAATGTCCAAAAGTTTAGGCTGGATGATTTTGAGATAGAAACAAATGGATGGTCGGTTGCTTGAACAAGCATCAAAAGAGCATTTCCACTGCTATCAGAACTGGTGGTTTCATTCAACAACAAAACAATCTGACGTTCCTGTATTTAAGAGAAGTACAATAATCTCATAAGCAGCAAATTTCTTAAAAAAAAAAAATAATGTAAAAAGATGAAAGGAACAAGTGTGTTATGTAAAATACTTTATACAGAGATATATCAACGCAACCGCAATCCTCTGAGACAGATAATAACAAGGCTTCCAGTGTGGAGTATCCCTTTCTAACATTGTTGACTTCATTCACAACCCCTCTCATAATGCATATACGATTTGGAGCACCTGATGAGGCACATTCAGGTATTTGAAATGAGATGTAGTCCACAAGGTCTTCTTGGCTGGTCTCACATGTTGAAACTTCGGGAGCTGCATCCTGATACCAGTAATGCATGAGAAAAGCAAACAACAACGAGACAGAAATTAGATGATGTTGTGAAGACAACACCCTCACATCCCAAACACAAGTACGGCTGCACTTGGAAAACCATTCATAGCAAAATCAAGACACGCATTCCCTAAATCAGTTGTCTACCCAACCAGCAATACAATGTGATCTGGGATTATGCAATATCTAGAATCTTCTACTATATTTTTTTTTAATTTACAGTGAACTAGACTAAAGCAGAATGAGACAAGATTAGATATCATTGTCCTCCTCCAGATGTCAGATTTAACCATTCACAGACAGTACAAGAGGCTTGATAACTTTTGCATCCAGCATGGGAAGACAAAAGACAGGATCTATTGCATACACCTAAGAGTATGTACTCTCATGTATACTTGTATGTTCCTTTTATATATTTTTTATAAGAAAAATATTAAAAGCACATAAAAAATACCCCAAGTTAAACTTGAGAGTAGGTACTCTCAGGTGTACCTAATAATTTGCCGAAAAAAGATGGGGAAAACATAGGACAATATTCCTTCATAGATATTTCACTGAGTCAAAACCTGATGCGAATATAGAGAAAAACGATAGCATAAATGGATGGCAAAAAATCGCAAGAACCAGGAATATACTGACAGGAGAAAAGGTTACTTTGTACATTTGTGCGTGGACTGAGGTATCCTTTTAGATTCTAAGGCATGAGCTTCTAGAAAGATGCCTAAAGAACAAGTATATCTCAAATCAGATGTATGACACTGTCACCAGATCCATATGTAATTAGCCTTTCCTCCCTTCCTAAAGATGGGATTTTCAACCAGATGCCATGCTATCTTGATTTCTCACCATCTTTCCCACATTCATTACGGGCATAAACTCTTTTGAATAATATGGTGCAGACTGCAGAAAACCCCCTTTAAAGCATAGTCTAGATGACTAGATTGAAACAGGAGTTTAACTTGAGTAAAGAATAGTTATGTACTACAGCGAACATACCCAATAGAATGATATTGATACTGGAACTCTGCTGGGAAATGGTGGAGAAGATGAGATGGGAAACAGGGGCAGCAACTCTTGACATGTAATCTCCCTTGAAATTGTTGTATATGGCATTTTAAAAGCCTCGCTGAAACTGGAATGTGAGACGACTAAATCAAAATGCATCATGGAAGAAAAAGCACGTCTCCAAAGCGAATTGACTTTTTAATGACCAGAAGTGTAGATTTTTTTTTTTTTTTTACCACATTAATGGATATGAGCACATCATCTTATGTACAGCACAGGAATATAACATCTCAAGATGAGAGCACCATCTTGTAAGTTAAAACATTCCAAGTATACATCGAACGCATGAAGAAGCAAAATTGAAATAAATTTTAAAGAGCCTAGTACTACTTAGCTTAAATTATTAGTTCTTGAACTTTTCAGCTATGTTTACAGAAAAAGTAAATCAGAGACATTGAAAATGCAAAAAAAAAAAAAAAAAAGTGAACAATACCCCATACACTGAAAAGTTCATGTTTATTATTCTTAAACATAAAGAGGTAGTGGTGAAGATATACCTGGATTCCATATTCTGAAATTCTTTAGCTAGAGTTCTGTGCAAGTAGCCAGTATCAACAAATCCCCCTAGTCTAACAAGTTCTTCAACTTGCTGAGTTGTATCCCTGAGGCATTAGTCACACCACATTGTCAATCCATAGTGACTAGTGTCTATTCCATCCAAAATATTAATTTTTGTTATTATAATTATATTAAGGTCTGGTACGAAAGTGCAAGTAAGTTGCCTAATTGGCCAGAAACTATGAAGCTGCTAGCAGTAAACAAACTTCACTGATAGATGATACTAATTTATTGCTTGCTCGACAGAGTCATGCACTAATCTGGGAAAGACTGAAGAAAATTGGATTTTTGATTGAGGGAATCTGGTTTTCAAGGAGAGCTAACTACAGAGCTCCAGTTGGCTAGAATAATGATCATTTGATGCTGCACTGACCCTTAAATTTTCCAACTTTCATCTTTCCTGTATGTTGTGAGGGGGAGGGGGGAGGAGGAGCTCCCAAATATAAAGCAATAAATCTGTGAGACAGAGAGAAAGAGGGAGACAGATAGATTCAGGGAGGGATGAAGGGAGACAAAGACAACATAGTCCATGCTCAAATGACTTACAAATCAACTTGAACATATTGGTCGACAGAAGATTGGTCCAGAAGCAGCCTCACTGGGTCTTGATCATAAAGGAACTTCAAAAACATAATCACGAGTTCACTGCGAAGAGCAAACTAAGAAAATTAACTAGGGAGACAGATGAAGAATCAGATTCTCTGTCAAAAGCTAGAAGACATAAAGCTATATACCTGTTGTATGTTGGAAGCTGATCACTTGATTCTGACATAAGTATCTTTATACATTTTAAAAGCCAGTTGAAAAAATTTGAGAACTGAAAGAGAAGAGAAGATATATAACAGGTGAAAAGGTAATGCATTCCGTATTCAAAATAAGCACAGTATGTAGAGCTGATACTTGTATTTGGCCAATCAATCAACCATGAATAGATTTCATTTCAGAGAGCAAATTGATCTTTTCAAACAAATACAACAACAAAGCCACAATCCTAATAAAATTAGGGCCGGCTAACATGAACCGTCAAGGTGACAAAAGATGAAAGAATCTGCATAAACATCTGCATGCATACCTGCTGGACAACAGATGAAAGAATCTGAATGAAGCGCACATAAACATCTGCATGCATACCTGCTGGACAACAGATGAAAGAATCTGAATGAAGCGTACAATTTGTACAAGCAACATTCCTACTCTTTCTGTGGCATTGTCTATAAGTTTCTCATTCAGGCCAATGCCCCCATAGCGTGCACGCCATCTTGAAAGGCCTCTTAGCTCTCCCATTCTGAATCCAATCAATTCTGCTGCTGGCTGGTCAAAGTTAAGGTAATCAGAGGTCAAGAACTTTGCATCGTGCTTGTTAAGAAAGCCTAAACTGCTGATCTGTTGCTTGGTTTATTCTTCAGCAAACAAATCAAATCAATGGATTTGGTCCCTATTCACGTTCAATTGTCTTTTATAGTCAGTGTATACATGTTAAAGTGATTTCACAGACATTAGGTCAGCCCCATTAAGCTCTTGTTTGCTTCACCTAGAGAGATGGAGCTGAGATTTACAATCTAATGATCCCTCTGTCAAAACCAAATTCAGAATTTGTCCAAGCTGTATCTATAACCTTTATTTTATGCCAAATTATTTTTCATTGCTTTGTTTTTTGCCAAAACCTTTAGACAGATACCAATTCATCATATACTGTAAGAGCATCATAGTTAAAGTTCCATAAATTTGACTACAAAAAGTCAACCACGGGATGGAGGGCCTTAATTACTCTTTCCTTGCCAACTCAATGCTTTTGCTTTGACACCAGGTCTCAATCAAAGAATTTTTTTGCGACAGAAGAGGCTAGCTGCTAGCAATACCGTGAGATTTGAGAGTTCTTTTGTTTCATAATTTACTTCTTCTTTGGAAAGGCAGCTTCGGAGTAATTGTTATATTAAGCACCATGTGTACATAGCAATTATGCAAAAGAAGTTCACTCTAATAAAGATATACTTTACATATTAATCAAGCATACTCTAATTTACATATTCATCAACCACGTTGTACAAATTACCAACCATTCTTACTTTCTAGTTTCCAAAGGTGCTGCATATACATTCATCGAAAGGTATAATTTTACGACCCCTTCCCTTTTAAAAAGTTTAAAGTCCCTTTAATCAAATTATCTTTCTGATCAGAAGGGGAAAGAGAGGATCACTCATGATATTGATACAGATCACAGATGACAAGATGCATGGGAGAGAAGAGAGAAGAGAGAAGAAATCAGGGCACCTGGATATGATCAAGGAGAATGAGTTGAAGTTCTTTTCCAGCACCAGATACAGCCTTCATCACACGCTTGAGGCCCTATTGAGAATATATCAAGGGTAAACATCCTTAACTCAGCTAGAAACACAACCATATATGAGCGATCATACCACTTCACCAAGAGAATTGACCAAAAACTGATGAACAGGTGGACTAGTTCGAGCACCTCCTAGAAGACTCAAAAGCTCCTCTTGAGGTGATGAGTCCAGCCCTATATAAATGAAAATAGCTTTAGAGTTATAAAAACATCCAATGTGAATATATAATTATAGATATTTTGTTGTCTTCATTAGCATTACCGTTGTTCACGATTAGTGTAGACAAAGAATTAAATTTATCGTGGAATATCTGAATGGCATCACACCATTGCTTGAACATGATTGAAAGAGATGCTCGAATAATCTCAGTCAGATCTTCGATGTTGGATGCCTGTTGAGCGACTTGATGAAGCTCTTTTTTTCTGCAAAATTGAACTCTTTGAGTACAGAAAATTGACAACAATAACCCACATCAAAACTGGATAATGTTCACAAAACAAAAGCATTTTAGTTAACATAAAGCATGGCAAAGTGATTGTGATAGTATGTTGACACAGAATTCTCATGCACTGGGAGGCATAATCAAGCACTAAATTAATCAGTATTTCAAATGATTCTGATTATTAATGCGAACTCCACATTTGGAAGGCTGTATGTAATGTCCTAAATCAGCTCCCTTTATTTTCAAAGGCCACCAACAGTTTAAGTAAGATATTCTAGTTGAGAAGATAAGCAGCCTTGCCGAACATGTAAGAGCAACAAAGTGGCATGCCTCACAGATTCTATTACTTCAGGGCGCCACAGTAATCACTATAATCTACTACTGCAGATAAGACACATCAATGTACTGCCAAGGATCCAGTTCAATTTAGAAATTTATTGAAAGAGAAAAGAGGTCACAATTACTATTGCCCACAGCTAATATTGAAAGAAAAAAGCAGTCACTTCCAAAGACTAAAAAGCTACTACTTTTAAGATAAGACTTAAATCGCCATATCCCACTGCACTTGTTCCAAATAATAATTAGCTTCCTGATCTTCAGATCCATGAGAGGCTTTTCTTGATAAAGATAAGATAATTTAGATAGAAAAGAACAATTAGGAGAAAATTTTCCTCAAAACAGAGAAAGATCATCACAGTAAAGTTCTGATCCCGTTGTAAATTGGTCAAGGACACTCCCTGGAGGACTTTGGTAGTCAAACAGCCCAACCCAAAGAGAGTGTCAAAAGTAAAAGACAAGAAACCAGAGCTTTATCTGTTTGCTTCATCAACTTGAATGTGAAAAAGCAAACACAGGGTCACAAAAAAAAAGGGGAGGGGAGAGGGGAAGCACAGGTGCATTTTACAAAGTGATTTCTCCTTCCGGCCCAAGCAATAGAACTTCTGAGAAATACTAGATGTTTAGAGACCCAAAAAGTTTCAATTAAATGCAAACAGTACACTGCAATAATAGATGATCTAAGGAACCACATCGCACAACCATCACTGCACTTGGAATGATAAAGTTCCCAGATCTCAATTGAAATGTCACTTATCCTTCCAGTAGAGAACAGATGGAGACGAGAACCCAAAACTACCACTGTTTAGTTCCAAATATATAATATTGGACATAGTCCAGACATGTGACAGCCAAGTGAATGAGTTAGCAAGCATGCATGTGTATAGGGGTGGGGGCTTGGGGTTGATGCGTCTAACATGACATAAATCCGATAAGCCTAGATACTATCAGAGTACATTCCCTTCATGGTTACACAATTACCTTCTCCGGAATATTGAGGTGTCCAACACTAAGCAGTGCAAACCCTTGGTTGCATGTGCGGACAAATGTGCATTATCAAATCCACCACCGCCATTGGATAGTTCTCCAGAGCATATGATGATCAAACGGCAAAGATCCTTCGACAAAGAAACCTAAGAGCAGAAATGTGAAAAAACACATACACCAGATATTGTATACAGAGAAGAATGACTAACAGATACAGAGTATAAGTTTTGAAGGAAAATGAAAAACAGGATAGGAAATGCCATTTCAATAAACACGTATTAAGATTTAATAATACTATATCAAAAACTAACTAGGACCTTCTCCTAATTGCAAACTTAGCATCTGAAAAGAGGGGTCCTGATGACTCGAGGACTGAAAATTTATTTAAAGGAGAAGAATAAATGATTCCGCTGTCAAAGGTCTTCATTCTTTGTTCAAAAAAGGATTCAGGATTTTTTATTCTAATTGCACCCAGATTCAGGAGCATGATGTCTAAGGTTCAGGTACTCTGAAACACAGAAAATTGATTAGTATGAATGTATGAGATAATAATACTAGATGGCACTGATGATAAATTTAATATGATCCCTCACTGTTCTTCTTGCTCCTCATCACCCCTCATTTTACCCCACTCACTTAATATTATGGACAAAAAAATTTACCATGAATTAATCCTTTGGCTGCGATTAATCTTCACAAAAAGCCATGTCTTCCAAATAAGGAAGCAAGGAAGTGAATAAGGATGTAGCACTAATTCTGGATTTCACTAGATTGTATAAGGCTCCATTGCGTGTATCTTTTCTATCCCTTCCCTCTTTTATTTTTTATCAGATTCATTTTCCATTTTTTTTTTCTATTTGCATCATACAGCTCCTCTGAAAGCCATATTTAAAAATTTAAGCCACTTAATAGTGAAAACAATGAATATAGAGCATCTCATCTAGAGAACTGATAGAAGCAGTATTTATAATATTTAATGTGAAGTGAGTTGCACCGGTCGCTGGCACCTGGATGACATCAAAGTTTAAACCCAAAGAACATTTCTTTTATGAAATTATCTATCAAGTATCTAAGAACGCATTCATGCTACCATCATTGATCCCTGATGGTTGAGCACAAAAATTCAAGCTAATTAGAGAGAAAAGTAAACATCATACACTCAGTGCAAAATCAATGATGTCATTATCATCTTCTGTCAAGAACATCACAATGTGCAAACACATAGAAGGAAAGCTCACTCTTTAGATTACAAGATACACACCTTATAAATACAAGCTTGCCGAATACTGTGAGCTATTGAATCACCAATGAGTGGGAGAGACAAATTGTGTATATTCTGGCAGAGATTTAGTAAAGCAATGTCAGGATCTTAGTACTTAGCAGAAAGATGAAAGACTACCGAGCAGAATCATTCGCGCATAAAAACAGTACATTACCAAGAACGGACTACTATTTGTACATGCAAGAACATGTCACATTAGATCCCTAAATGACCTTGTAAATTGCAAGAAAAATACCCAACTTCTGATACCAAAAAATGAAACTCACATTGCAAGAAAATAGCATACTTTAAAATAACAAGCGGTAATCTGATGGGACTCATATCAGAGACTATAAAGATTAGGTTAAAAGCTGTGTGTGAGTTGGTCTAGTAGTGAAAGAGGATGAGCAAGGCCTGCACAGTCTGGATAGCAACTGAGGCAGTGGTTTAACTTTTCTTATTGCAACCCCAGGATGCAACATTTATAAACTTCACGTACAAACTAAAAGAGCACACAGACTACACTGATTATATTTTATCATTTTAAGAAAACATTATCATAAAGTGCTACCATTGGCAGTCGGCACCTTGTACGGATATTTTGCAAAAAAAATGAAATACAAGTTACTCACAATTTTTCCAATGGGAAATATACCGAATATGCTAAAGCAAATGCCTCCATCTTTATCTGCCGTACACAGAATGTTAAAACGCTGATGTGAAGTACTTAGCAAGTCCTGAAATGAATCTTCATTGTTATCCATAACACTGGAATCTCCAGATACTACTCCGGGCATCCGTGGAACTCTTGGAGCAGGAGGGAAGAAACGTGGCGTACGATCTTCATAAGACACCACATTGTCCGCATCATCCTGAAAATAGAATAACTTGTTGCTGTAGCGAAATGCAAAAGCATGAACCCAAACACATAGGTCGTAACGTGAATAGATCACATACATGCTGCACTTGATCACATCAATTTTGGTAAAAAAAGGAAGAACAAAATATTGATTTACAGAAAATGCAACGTCCATTTACCTGTCCATGGCCGTCATCCTCCTCCCAGTGAAGACACACTACAGGCTCATTGTGAGACTTCACACTTCTTATCAGCTTCCCATTCTGCAACAATTGAAAATTTTTAAACCAGGAAGTAAAAGACCAAGTAACATAAAGCAAATTCTCAATTGGTTGAGGGTAAAGAGTCCACAAATAGACTTCTCCAAATCCTATTAGCAGCATTATTGTAAAGCAAATAAAGGACGATGCTAATAGTATGATTGTCTCAAAATACAACAGACACAACAAAAGATTAAGGTAAATCTATCCCCACACCCTTCTGTCTATTTCCATTCATGACTTTTATATCACAGGATTGTGATACTAATCCAATGGCACATATATTACCAACTGTGTAGGGATAGATGCTGCCTAAGTGAAATATCTTTCTCAATTCAGCTAAACTTGGTTAGTTGGTTCATTTATATTTAAATCGAGAAGGCCAACATGGAGAAATGGAAATAGCAAATGCTCCGACAAATGTCGCATTCTGCTTATTGTTATGTCTTCCCCAGTAATGAACTTCAAAGTCTTAGCTAAGTGTGCTTGCTATCTTATTCTTTTTTTTTTTTTGTCCAAAAGAATATAACTGCCAGTAGGAATCATAAACTCAGTTTGTAATGTCCATTGCGGTAGGTGTGTGATGGCCAGAATAAAATAAGTCACTTCTTATGAGTATCGTTGGAGCATACCCATCTCAGGGACGCGCTTCACTTGCTTTCCCCAATTATCATAGCGAGAAGAGTTTCTTGTTGTTATAGAAAATGATATCCTTGCTGGCAGTAATGGAGTCGTACAATAGGTTCACAAGGTAGTGAATCATGGCCATGTGTGACCATAATTCAGGTCATGTCGCCATGATTTGGTTGCAACAATAGCCACCAATCGCCACCGAACCCACTAGCTACTCATCCTAAGTAGGTTATACTTTTGCATTCCAAATAATTATCAATTCCATCAACTCTCTCATTCCAGGCTTTATGTAAGTTCCAGTGGCTCACCATTAAGAAAATACTCAATGTAGTGGAAACTCCTCCTAATGCTATTTTTCCTAAACCCATTAGCAACTTCTGTTTCAAGTGAGAGAATCAAATTTCTGCACAGTACTAAACTAACACCTCTTAAAGAACATATTGCCAGATTGCCAGCTATGTAACTTGATGGCAAGCTGATGACAACGATCTTCAGAGCATTCAATTGCATTTGCAACAAGCATAAAGTCCCAGAAATTTATTTACCAGAACGTAATATGTCACTTTCTTATTCGCTATATTATGTTATGGGATTGAGAATTTGAGATGCATGAAGAGGATTTTCCTTTGTGCTGAGGAAAAGGAAACTTGGCCAACCCAGACAGACTCACAGAACTTGGGTCAACTACTAAAGTTTTTATCATTGGCCTTAAGAAATAGAAGAGAATAAAGAGATACAATGAACTTCATAGTAACATAAGAAAACAGCAGAATATGAGCAATAACAGTGTAAAACTGAATTGTATCACAATTGTAATCATACCATGGTAGAGGAACATATATGAAAGGACAAACTGCTTCAAAATTCAAATACTAAAATACTAACTTCAACATCATGCAAGGAAACTGTTCCATCTTCAAGCCCAACTGCTATGATTTTACCATCCGGACGCCAACACAATGAAGTTATGGACTTTCCTAAAAAAAACTCACGAAGCATCAGTCAAAGTTTTCATAGACCAAAAGATAGTTACCTATTACATTTCTCAGTATCTACTATAAACAACTCGAAAATCCTAAGTTGTAGTCTTTCTCCATTACACATACTTAAAGTCGTGTACTTCACTTCACACACTACATCATATTTTTCTACCCAAAAATAAAACATTTCACCAAACTTGTCCTCAATTGGAGAATAACCTAATTTCAACTTGAATACAACAATAAAGCGATACCAATAACTCATAAACCCTTTCTCAATATCATCTTTAAGTCATGATCATTTACCAACAAGATTATATTTCTCTACACTCGCCCTTAACACCAATACAATAATAACAACCTACCTTCATTTCATACATTCAGTCAAAACCAACTCAAAGCAATATCAACAAATTAGGGTAAGTAAAATCCATTACCAGGCGATATAGTCCAAAGGCGCTGCCAATTGAAACGATGGAGTATAATCTTAGAGTCCTCTGTCACCATCGCCAGTAAATCTTTCTCCGGATTCCACTCCGCCAATTTTATCTGATCACAAGCAATAATTTACAATCATTAACCAACTTAAACTCCACCAATGCATAAAACTTCAAATGTTTTTTTTTTTTTTTTTACATTGGAGTAACTAATGTTGCGGGGTAAGGGGATATGAGGATTCACATGTTGAACTCCTAACCATTACGCCAACCTTATTCCTCATAAAACTTCAAAAAAAATCTTTTTTTTTTTTGTACATTGAAGCAGCTAATGTTGCGAGGTAAGGGTATACGAGGATTCGAACCTCGACCCCATGTTAATCTCCCTACCATTGGGCAACCTTACTCCTCGTAAAACTTCAATTATTATCCATTTTGGTACATTGGCGCAATTGATACACCGGGGGAAGGGGATATGAGAGTTCGAACCTAGGACAACCCCAGACAGGTTGAACTCCCTACCATTGCGCCAATCTTACTCTTCATAAAACATCAAATTACGTTCTTTTTTTTTTTTTTGTACATTGGACCAACTAATACTGTACCCGGTGGGGGAAGAGGATATGAGGTTCCGAACCTGGGACAACCCCTCCCAACCATTGCGCCAACCTCACTCCTCACAAAACTTCAATTACTATTCTTTTGGTACATTGGAGCACCTAATACTACGAGAGAAGGGGATATGAGGGTTCGAACCTGGGACAACCCTTGAACTCATAAAACTTCAATTTTATATTCCTTTTTTGGTAAATGGGAGTTGCTAATACTGCGCGTAAAGGGGATATGAGAATTCAAACCTGGGACAACCCCAGACAGGTTAAACTCCCAACCATTGCGCCAACTTTACTCCTCATAAAACTTCAATTATTACAAGCATAAATTATAAAACACATATAATGTACCTGAGACGGAGCGGGTTTGTCGAATTGGAGCTGAAACGGGAGCACCCGTGTCGACTCGTCGGTGTCCATGGCCGAAAACCTACAGATAACAGACAAATGATTTATAATTAAGCGCAGAATATTTAAATTAATCTAACTGTAAACCCTAGTTAAGTGTTGAACAATTTTGTACTTTTATTTAGTAGATGTTTTATAGTTATTATTTTTACCTATAAGTTTTTTTTTTTTGTTAGTTAATTAAAGTGAATTGAACAAAATGAGAGGTGATGTTAGAAAGAGTTGAGTACTTTTGTTCAGAATGAATAAAGGCGGGATTTTGATTTTTGGGGGGTTTATATATAGATACGTTTGCATTGGACTGGTGGACCGGTGGACTGATTGTTGAGTACACGTGTTGGACCAAAGGGTTTGTGTTACTCGTATTCTTTTTGGGTTTTATCATAACGGTTTCGCATCTGGTTTAGTCCAGAATCGAGCAGGGTAGGACTAGGATGGTAAAGCTTTATCTCTGAGTTTTAACACACTGCTGTACTTTCACGGTCTCAAACTTGAGACTTCTGATCAAGATAGAACAACCTCTTACCATTTGATGTAAGTGATATGGGTTGTGTTACTTGTATTTAAAGGTGGTAATTCGGCACGATAGACGATCTTAATATAAGCACGATATGATCGCAAAGTGTGGATCGTGGGCTAGGTTTGACTCTTGTTGTTGGATTAAGTTAGTGATTGGGATAAAGCATGATTTGGTTGACATGACTTGACGCAACATGTTAGCACAAAAACATGAAAGTACATGATTCATAATTTGTATCTTTATGCTTTCATTATGAAATAGAATGACTATTATATAAGCTTGAAATCTCTAAACTCCTAGTAAGGAGTATTAAGGACAAGAAATGTAAGTGTCGAGAACAAAACTAACAAGATTGGACATAACATTTCATAGATAACACTAGAATAACATGGATACGACACACTAGTCCGTGGGCCGTGCTTGAGCTGACTTTAAATTTCCATGGCAGAACATGTAAAAGCATAAGGTCAACTTGTTTGGGCTCGAGGCGTGTCAAATTTTGACCTTCACCCCGCTGGAACGAAACCTCTACTAATACAACGTGATTGGAAATCATGCCTACTCACATTATGTTGATTTTAATCATTTTTTTGATTAAAAATCTAGCGGAGTTTTGAATCTTGATTCTTCCCTATCATTCACTAAAACTTTTGATATGAAATTCTCACATACTTATGATATTGCTATAGTTGATATTTGATTAATTTTGTTTGGGAATAATTTAAAACAATAAAATAAAATGACAGTTGATATTTGATGAATTTTGCAAGGGAATAATTCAATACAACAAAGTAACATGACTGCCAATGTGGTACACAAGTTGATGAGTTATGCACTTATGCTGACAAGAAGAAAACTCGCTTTACTTTGGATTGTAAGCCAAAAGCGCAAACCCCAAAAGGGTAGGACACAGCTGAAAATTAAAACTCGCCGTTGCCGGGGATCGAACCCGGGTCACCCGCGTGACAGGCGGGAATACTTACCACTATACTACAACGACTGTGTTGCCATTTTCTGGCAGAATAATGCATTTGAAAATTAACAATACGTAACAAAGACCAAAAAGATTGGACCATGATGAGTTCGGGATTGAACCCGACGTGAATCGAACACGCAACCTTCTGATCTGGAGTCAGACGCGCTACCATTGCGCCACGGATCCTAATGTTGTTACTTATTGTAATAACTACTTACAAATTATCTTAATCTGGGCTATATATTAACGTTTCTCCCTATACGTTATGCCATGTTACGTACATGGCAGTCTTTGATGAGTTTGTCCGGAAGGTGTACTAATTTGAATCGTTGCATGATCATGTTACATATATTGGTGAAAATTAAATACTGGTGGATTGTCCTTTGAGGAGAAGTGTCGAGTACAGATCAGTGCTTGAGAATTTATCTTCCTTGGTAGAGGCAAGACTCTATGATCAAATATATGACCTAAACAATCAGGAAGAGTACAAATTTACGCTGAAAGAGATCCTACGGAAGTAGGAAGTGTTGAGATCATGTGAATAAACTCTTAAGTTAAAAGTTTGACTGGTATGGCTTATGGGATTGCAAAACAATAGCTGGGCCTGGAGGACATATTAGTGTTTCATTGCTGATTCAACTAGGAGTTGAATGCTTGACTGGTATGTGCGCAGCTCCCTTCTGCGAGCAGATGTATACAGATCTTGGCAATATCAAAATCTCACTGACAGGTCTATAGTGTCCTGAAACTTTCAAAACGAAACTATGTTCTGTTACAGTTGATTAGAACAAAGGGGGGAAAAGCTCAATCTAATGTTTCCTTGGGCTCTGAGCCTCTGACTGCCGCTATGCTGATTAGAACAAATGAAACATTCGAGTGCCTGCAGTATCTGAAGACATATGGGACACGCTACAACTCGGAAGGATGTTGAGTGCATTGCAGAACTTCTACAGTTCCTCGTAAAACACGCAGGAATTCTTGAGATGCTGTAGATATTGTTTCGAGTTCTGCATATGCTATACTATGAGGTTTCTAGTTAGGTTGAAGATGTTTGGTTTGGTTTGGTTTTCTACTTGCGCTTTCAGCATACTGTATTTCTCCTCTCTTATCATTTGTGTTGAAAATCGGAGTTCATACTCATTTTGTTTGAAAATGCTTAGCTGATAACGTGAAGACAGACAGCATGAAGTGCTAATGGAGTAGCCCTACTACCAGGAGTGTCCATAATCTGACTGTCTATTATAGGCTTCAGTTTGTAGGAAACACTTTCTAGAATCACTTTTATGGATTCTCCACAACTTTTAAGCACCAAAGTATCAAGCCTTTATATTATTGATCTTCTCTAATTCCCCAACCAAGATAAGTTTTTTCATACATTCTAACCTCTCAACTATCTAATTGACCTAGAATGAATCAAAAACTTGCAGAGATGCCAGCAAGGGAATATAGTGAAATTGTGCATCACACCCTTTGTTTTGAAGCTAGAAAACGGTAGAGTAGTAGTTGATCGTTATTTTGGCTGCGGGCTTAATATTTATTCAAGGGCAGAATGTTCAAGATCTCAACAAACACAAAGGTTATTGCTCATTAATTAACTAGCTAACTCTTCAAGTACCTCTCTATAATGTCAAGCCCACAAAGCTCCTTTACAACAGGCATGGTGGCAGGGACACTCAATTGGAATGAGGGATCATGACCATCTAAACCGCCCCATGAAGCAAGTTGTCTTCTGCCTTCTCTGATGGCTGCTCTTGTTGCACAGTGGACGGACGCTGCTAAGAGCAGTGGTGGCTCTCCAGATGCTACAAGAAACCAAACCAAAACAGGATTACTCATGAGTCATGGTGGTGATCAAGTAGTGCAACTCATGACATCTTCTTTTAAGATAATTGACTCGGCTTTATAATTCCACCGTACCCCTGTTTGGGGTGCAGATCATCGGATACAAGGAAAGAACATAAAGGTCATTATATAATCGCACCTTTAGATGAGAGAACACGCTTATGGTGATGTCCGCTATTCATGATCTTGACATTAAACTGTTTCGGTATTGTGTCAACGGTTGGGATCTTGTACGTCCATGTGCTATCAGCAACCACCAATCCATCAGAATTTGTTAAGTACTCTTCAAGCATGAAAAACCCAATCCCTTGGACAAATGCACCTTCTATCTGTAAACAAAATCCATGTTAACATTCCTTCCGGAAAAATTTAAGCATAAGCATCATTAATGTCCATTCTACTTGTAAAGACGAAGATAGTGTGAGATCTAAACAAAATGGGAAACATCTTTCAGTGTCAATCATCAATGCTTAATACAGTGAAAAGATGAAGAGAATTATAAGCATGATCCAATTAGTAAATTCAATCAAGATAGTAAAGATGCTACTAAAATCAACCTGCCCCAAATCAACAGCAGGATTCAGACTCTGTCCACAGTCGTAAATGATGTCTGACTGCAATATAGTAGATTCTCCAGTCAGGAGATTTAACTCCACCTGTGACAAGAAAGCTGCACTATTAGAACTCACCCTGAACTAACAATATGAAATTTTAATTAAAAAAAGGTGAAGAAAATAGCCTGAAGCAAAATTAGTCTTCAACAGGTTATTACTCATGACTACAAATAGAAAGGGCCATGATCGAACAATAGCATTTGGCAGTCACTTGGATGCAGGGGGATGCTACCTCTGTAAAGGGAAGATAAAAAAAAAAAAAATTTGAAAACAAAGTTAACTCACTGACAGCTGCACCATAATTTAGATATCGCGAGGAAGCAAAGTCAGGTATGTAGTAAGTGCTTGCTGATAAATTCACTGCTTGCAAGCTTGCCTGCAATCAGAAATTTAAGATCATGAAACTTGGATCCAACAGTATAAATAAAATTTCATAAAAATATCACAATCATGAAACTTGGATCCAACTATGCAATCTCTCACCAACTGCAACTACAGGGTTGAAGCTGTGCAAATATGACTCTGCAAGCCCAGACGTAAAGAGAAGTCTTCCAGAAGGCATTAAACCAGATGCTAATTTCTGAAGGATTTTCATTTTGTTCAATAATTGATTTGCATGAAAAATAAAAGGTCACCGAGTGAGGTGGATTACTTGGATGTCTCTCATAGTCTCACTAAAATACCTTCACTACTGTTGTGTGCAAATAACTCCACAATGAAGAAAAAATTGCAAAATTTTACCATATTTTAGTGGAAGAAAGGAGGAAAAATCATATTGAAATATAATCACAATTAACATATAAGCAACAATTCTCTCAATTGCTTCATGCTCAAAGCTATGTAGGTTAGACCGGGAACAAGTAGTTACCTGAACAATCAATGTCTCCCAGTTAACAGTTTCTCCTTGTCCCTGCAATGTCTCCTTAAGAGGGGCTAACCTTTTAGCTAACATATCACAGCAGATTCTAACTGCTTCACAGCTAGACTCCGAAGTAGTACTTCCGGCTGTGTATCCTCCTTGTATCATGCTTAATGTATCTGCCTGTAGAACTCGTACCTTATCCAAAAGATTTTCAGTTCCAGAACACTTGATCAAACTAAGAGTAAATGCAGTCATCTGCTTCACTTTTGTCCATAGACCCTGGCCAATCTCAATCCCTCCTACTTCCACAACAATGGACCCATCCTGGAGAATGTTAACTCTACCTGGTTTGGGTCTCAATGAAACATCATATAAAATGGGTAACCTTGAAATTCCCCTTTTACGCCATTTGTGAGTGTTGTTAAACCGTTCTATTTTCTCTCTTCTTAAATAAAAGCTGGAAGAAGCAGCTAGACTTTCCCAAATTAAGGGAAGAGTATACTCAGCTGCTTCTCCAGCGGAGTTTGGATGGAACAAAGTCAAGCTATCGAAAGTGTGCAGGTTCCTGCTTCTGACAATGTCAACATCCAGAGAAAGGCTAGATGCTACATGTTCAATCACAGCTTCAGCAATAAATGAGCCTTGCACCTCACCAGGAGCTCTCATTGCAGATTTACTTAAAAGATTTGTTTTGCATACTTTCACATCAAATGATAAAGCACCCCAGTCATACTTCTTAAGTGCACCAAATATGGTCGATGGCACCATTGGGCTAATATCTTCAGATATTCCTGCATTAATTAATAGATCGAGTTGCAAAGCTGTGACCTTCCCATCTGATTTGAATCCCACGTTGTAAGTTATTTTCAATGGATGTCTTCCTCCTGCCATTATCATATCGGTCTTGCGATTAAGATACATCCGGACTGGACGATGAAGCTTTTGTGCTGCTAATGCACAAGCAGTTGCAACCTACGAGGAGAGAGATACTGGATTAAGACTAAATAATGAGGAGTCAGAGCACAGAAAAGGCGGATATCATTTGACTATTTTAATACAACGTTTGTCTGAAGTCTCGAAGGGAATGCTTGACCTTCATTTACTTCCGACTGCTGCTATCAAAAGTTTGTTTCAATCAAGGATTCAAAGAAACAACTTCTCACAACTACTTGCTATGTGACTTGGACTTATCATTGACGGCCAAGTACTCATTACTATCTGTTGCACACTCAGACATAACATAGGACACTTCAAACCTAAAACATCCATATACATCCCAAAATCAAAAGTTTGATCATTTACACTTCAGCTTATGTGCCTGATAAGATACCCCTATTCAAGCAAAATCAATATTGATCGCACGAGAAGGTAATGACTGCATACAGTCTGCTCTAGTTAGCTCCCACTGACACTGAGAAGCAAAGAGTAAACAAGAAGACACTCAGAATGACTCAAGTAAAGGTAAGCTGGATAAGTACCAACATGAGATGGTTGTAATAATTCGTAACTATTAGGACCCTATTAGGACCCTAGATAAGGCAGGTTTCAGGTGACAGACTGACACGCATAGTTCCTCAAGTCTATCGAGAAGTAGCTTGTTCTGCCCTGTACCATTGAAAGGCCTCACAAAGTACATATAGAAACTCAAATACTCGAAACAATTAAGCACTACAGAAATCAGAATATAGATGCTCTGTAGAAACATATAGGCATCATGAAAATCAGCTGCAAGGATACAACATATGATTCACCAAAAAAGTAGATTAAAGACATAAGGATACATATAACAAAATAAAATTTCCTTGCAGTCATAGTTTGTTGAGTTTACAAGAAAAACACTTACAGCAATAGCTTTAAAGGCCTTTCCGCCAAATCCACCTCCTACCCTTTTGGTAATGACACGAACATGGTTTTCGGGAATTCCAAGACATCTTGCAATAGCAGAATGTGCATATTCTGGAGACTGAACAGAGCTGTAAACCAACATGCACTTATCTTCTTCTGGAATGGCAAGGGCCGTTTGTGTCTCCATATAGAAGTAGTATTGTGATGGAAGTCTGATCTAGATACATTATAAGCGGAAAGTATTTAAAAATGTATACAAATGGCTTTTAGTTCACATACTATACATGTATATTCTATTCCTTATCCTTGAACTGAAGTTAGAGTAGATATCAAATTCATGAGTACCTCAGCCGAAAGAATTTTGTGATCGGCTTCTGCCATTCCTTTGGCAGAATCGCCAACTGGTACAGGGTAAAGATTAGGAGGGATGTCGAAAAAACTAGATCTTTGGACAGCATCTTCAACAGTTAAGATAGGCAGCTCCAGATTTTCTGTGTCATACTCAACCACGGAATTCCTTGCTGCAATATCGGCATGTTTCTGTGTATCTGCAACCTGATAATGCTTTCCAGTAACTAACTACAGCTTGAAAAGGCAACTCAAAAATTAAAGCACGACAATATCTCGTAGGCTTTTGACAAGAACAATGACTTACAACTAGTGCAATACGTTCACCAGCAAATCTTGTAAGATCATCAGCAAATAAAGACTCAATCCCAAATGGTGCTTTGACTCCTATGTTCTCCCCTTCATCTGGGATATCTTTGTAGGAAAATAATCGCAGATACTCCGTCTGGAAGTGACCCATGCTTGAACCGGACACGGTTTATCCTTGCCAGTGGCTTTGTACTATACACGAATGCTCCATAAAGACAGTCAACCGGAGAAGGAATATCATCAACATAGATGGCCTCACCTGTAAAAGATAACTCAACATTGGAGATAAAGGTATAATGCCACTACTTACTCAATAAGAGCAAAGTATAGCTAGTATAAGTATACTTAAGAAACGGACTATTTTAAGGGTGTAAGAGGCCAGTTCGGCACTCCTTCTCATACAGTCAACTTAATATGAAAGGACTTTAAGGGTCAATATCAATCTATGATGAGGATAAGGCTACTTTCTCTGATTGATATGTTGAATTAGAGGCTGAAATTCAATGTGGGAGAATCATCAAGACACAACATAGTGTTAATCTCTCATAAGTAGCTCATATATCATGATTATACAATATCATCAGCATTCACTGAGCTAGAGAAGTCATCAAATGGAATTTATGCCAGATTAGGGAACCTTGTGTTTTCTTCAATAACACAATTAAAACGAGCCTTTTAATGTTGAAAAGCCAGCTATTTGGCTGCAATATATACGAACAAATATATCCGTCCTTTGGAAATTGGAAAGAATATAGTAGCTAGATCTGAAAACAAACCAGAGGCCTGAAGAGCAGCTCCAGTTTTTGCAATTGGCTCCCCGACAGGACGATGCTCTATACTGGGTACAATGTCCTGCTTTGCAGGTGATAGCAGAGGTTGGGCTTGAACATTATGGTCCTCATTAATTCTATGTCCCACGCTTGGCTGAGAATTAATGTGTTTATTTAAATCTAATTTAGAGAGTTCAGAATCAGTATCAATCAGGGCGTGTAGAAACTCAAAAACAAAAGCCTCAGCTAAGCTCGTTCGATAGGAAGAATGTGGAGTGCCATCTTCAGACACCACAGTAGATTGAACTAATTTTATAGCTTCACAGAGAACTTCGCGGTCAAGATTTTTCCCTGCTAAAAACTCTTCAACTTTTGTAGCCCGTATTGCATGCTTGGTTCCGAAAGCACCAAAAGCCAACTGGATCTTGCTCACCGTGAAGCCAACAGCAGATTTGCATGGAGAAACTTCAGCCAAGAAAGCAGCATTCAGATAAGCTAATGCATTACCCAGTGGGCGAGGTGCAGCACGATAAGTTTCAAACAGAAGTGTAGATTGTGATTCTGAGATGGTGGTACAACTGGGAATCTTGATACTGACTACTCCCTCTATTTCCACCAAT
>CAAKMY010113346.1:0-10539 GCA_901111285.1 Corrigiola litoralis | reverse complement strand
TGAGGTTGTAGTTACCTAGTTATAATTAACTTCCATAATTATATGGACTCTTAAGTATATAAATTTTTGACCGTTAGAACTGCTAGGTGTACACTTGGCGTTAAATGATTGGTGAGTGGTTCCACATGTCAGACATGAAGGGCGTGGTTTCTGCTTTATATATTAGTATAGAGATAGTACTATTATTCACACCCGACATTGTCCGGGCTATATATTTAATAATTTTTAGAACATGAAAGTTAGAATATTTTGAAAACATTACACAATAATATAAGATTAGAAATTAAGATAAGTATATTAAATTAGATTGTATAAATTATTAATAAATGATCGAGAAAAATATTTTCTATTGCATAGTCGTATAGTTGGCAAATCTGACCCGACCTAACATACCAAACTCGATTTGCCCGAAACTCTAATCGCCACCCGAAACGACTTGACCTAACCCGAGGCTTAGTTTAGGCTTAGCTGAAACCCAATTTTCGAAAGTTCTGTAACCGACCAGGCCCAAGTTGACCTGAATTGACTCAACCCTGATACATAACTCTGCTCAATAAGATGTGTTATGGATCTCAAATTTAAGATTGTTTTTACCATAGATGACATCGAATATACAACGTTGGATAAAGGTACTTAATTTGATATAATAGTAGAAATTGACTCAACCCGAAAGTAAAACCCAACATACCCGATTCGATTTGCTCGAAACTCTACCCGATACAACTCAAGAAAATCGCCAACGACTCGACCTAATCTGATAATTGGATGAAACTCGATATAAGAAAGTTATAAACCCGAAACTGATCCAAACAAAGCCCAAGTTGCCCATAATGGGTTCAACACAATATATATAACTCTACTCAACCCAATGTGATATAAAATTAAGATTGATTTAACCATTGAAAATTTCATCCAAAATGATGTAAGTTCTTTTTATATATAATTTAAATTTAAATTAATTCATTTAATCTGATATATAATGTTGGATAAAACTATCTTAGCTTGATATAATAGTAGAGATTGACTCGACCCGAAAACTATTTGACTACAAACTTGATACTAAATAGTAATGCTTCATCTTGTCTCTTGTAGTCTTGTGCATTAAATAGAGATTTTTTCTTTAGTGAGTAGTAATACTATTATCAATGAGATGAAAAAAGAATTGTCATGGAGATTAGGCAAAGGTGCACTTAGATTGCTCATATTATGTTCTTGTTTTGAAAGGTTAAGCCAATAGAGTTTTTGTATGGCATGCAAGTTGTTTTGTTGATGTAAGAGTCCTTCTCATACCGTAATTTTAATTTAGTTGAGAAGCAATATCCATTAGGACTCTGCTGCGTCTAAGTAGGCAGCCACATGTCATAATTATTGGTTTGGTTTTTGCTGCGTCCAAGTAGGCAGCCACATGTCACACATTTAGGGTGTGGTTTATGCGTTATATATTAGTATAGAGATATAGATAGATAGATAGATAGATAAGTATAGTGTACTATTTAGGGCTTGGTAGAGTTATGATCCAAGAACGAAGGATCATAAGTTCAAGCTTCAAGTGTCGAGGGTGTTAAGTTGCTGTCGCGTGTGGGACGAGGTGTGGTGTTGTTGTTTGAAGCTACATCTCGTGAAGAAGCATCAAAGTTTGAAGAAAATGCTACAGTTCGACTCGAATGAACATCACTCGAGTCGAATGAGAAGCTGCAGTCTCGAATGGTCAGTTGCGCAGAAACAGGCAGGAAGCTGGAAAGAACATTCATTCGACTCGAATGAACTTCACTCGAGTCGAGCGAACTTATTTTGTGCGGATTGTTTTGTTTTGCGGGAAGTTTTCTTATTGTTTTAGGTTTCTTTTATTTCCACGATTTCTTTTGTCTAAATAAGTACTTTTCTTGCATTGTAAACCCTAGACATTGATTAATGAAAATTGTGAGTTTCACAAAGGTTCTTGAGATCGAAATTTGAGTTGAGATTGACTTCAGCTTTTGACTAATTCTGAGTTGCGATTCAAGTTAGTGGGTTAACATAGATTGGTGTCTAGGGTTAATCGTAGTTTATAATCTATAGGTCTAGATTGTGTCCATATCCTTTACTTTTCATTATTTATCACATTAAAACACAAATTCAGTTGTGAGATTTATTTGGTGCGATTTTTATTGTTTCCGCTCGCGTTCGCATCATTTGTGGTATCAAAGCTTCGGCTCTTGATTTTCACTATATCAAGCGATCATGTTTGACCACGAAGAAGAGTTCGAGGTTGAAGAGGGTCCAAATAGCGAGTTGATCAAACAACTTATGAGGGAAGTCAACAGAATGTCCATCGCTACAAGAAACGTGCCACCCAGGAGAAATGTTGCCCACTGGTGAGTTTAAAATTCACGAACTTCCTGATTTTCAGGGTGATGTTGATCCGGAGGTGTATCTGGAGTTGGAAAGGAAGATGGAGGCGTTGTTCGAGTTTAATGATGTGCCTGATGATAAAAGGTGCAAATATGCCACTTTGAAAGTGGTGAAGAACGCGGCTCTGTGGTATGAGAATGTGAAGATTCGACGTTCTAGGGCATGAAAGGCCAAGATCTCATCTTGGAAGGATCTCAAACGCAAGATGCGTAAACGATATGTGCCTGTTAATTATAGATTAGGCTTGTATAAGAAAGTTGCTAATTTGGAGAAAGGGTCTATGTCTCCGGCTGAGTATATTGCTGAATTTGAGAAACATCTGCTTATGAGTGAGATTGAGGAGAAAGAAGAGCAGAAGATGGTTAGGTTTGTTAAGAGGTTAAATTTGTCTATTTGGAATGAACTAGAATTGCGTAACTATGATTCGTTTGATGTTTTATGTAATTTGTGCTGAAATATTGAAAATCAACAACAGGCTAGCAAGAGGACTTCTTTCTTCACCTCTAAGAAAACGGTTGTTACTAGGGAGGAAGGTGAGGTTTCTAAGTCCGGTACTAAGGAGAAGAACTTGTCATAGGTTCGGTGTTTTAAATGCCAGGGGTTTGGTCACTATCAAGTTGCGTGCCCTCACAAGCGCGTGGTAACTACTAGAGAAGTGATTGAGTGGCGGTGTTTTGATGTTAACAAGCTAGAGGAGGACTTGGAGGAGCGAAGAACAACTGGGGAAGACAAGGGCAATAACAAGGAACTGTTGGAGTTTAAGGCTCCAATTGGTGAAACGCTCCTTATGCGGCGTTTTTGTTGTTCGGATGTGGAAGAGACCGTGGATGAACGGGTTAATGCTCTTGTCCAAGTTGATGATGCAATGAAATTGAGTTTTGCAAACACATGTTTTTAATTTACTTTTGGGACATACTATGTTGCATACACATGATTAAACTAGATTGCTACTTAAAGACAAACCAAGAAGACAAACTGATTTTAACATCTAAAGGCATTCCTAAGAAGTGGAAACATGTCTAAGGATATCTAGCACCGTTTGGTTGCATAATGTCCTAAGAATTGGATCCCCGATAATTAGTTGAAGAGGTTTCAAGCGCGGATTGACGAGCATCCGAGAGAGGACTACCTTAGCTAGGGAAAATAGAAGCCTTTTTACTTAGTGCTTTGTTTGAATTTCCCGAACTGAAGTCCGAAGAGCTGAAGTCCGACAAGCTAAGAGCGCAGACTACCTCAGCTGGGGAAACTTAGAAGCCCTTACTTGGTGCTTTGCTAGAATTTTTCCCAAATGAAGTCTGACGAGCTGAAGCTCGACGAGCTAAACATCCTGCAAGCTGAACAACAACCCGTAAAACCCTAGGCCTCAAACCAGTCTTTTAGCTGAGAATTACTAAGCCAACCAAACAGCCCGCGAGCTGAATTTATGTGAGCTGAGCAAAAAGCCCGCAAGCTAACTTCTTGCAAGCTGAATATCAGCCCAGGAAACCCTATGAATGCTATAGTTTTTATGGTGGGTTTATCTCGACCTAGATGCTCAGCTAGGGAAAAATAGACGCTTTTCTTAGTGCTTTGCTTGAATTTTCCCTAACTTAATTCCGACGAGCTGACCAAACCAGCCGGCGAGATGACTTACGGTGAGCTGACCAAACAGCCCGTAAGCTGACTTCTTGTGAAGTGAACATCAGCCTGGGAAGACCCAATGAATGGTATAGTTTGTGAGGTGGGTTTTTCTCGAGCTGGATGATCGCGAACCATGCCTTAACCTAGCCTTTTGACCATGGTTTTCACGTGCTGGCAAGCATCCCGAGCAAACTCCATGCGAGTTGGACAATAGTCCAGAAAAACCCTAAGCCCAAACCTAGTCATTTGGCCAATGTTTTCCCGAGATAGCTTCATGCGAGCTGATAACTCGGACCAAAATTCAAGTTCAACTCAATGGTGGATTAAACCCAAGGTGATATTGCTTGACCTGAGTAAAAGTTAAATTTCAGAAAGGAAAAAACTAAGCTTTTTACCTATACCAAGGAGCCAATTTTCCTGTGCTATGGTCTGACCGGGGCAAAGCCATGATTACCTCGAGCCAAGTTTAAGTGGCATAAGGCATGAAGATATGAGAGCTAGTCCGTTGATATTATTGAACTCTATTCGAAGAAATTAGTCGATTTCTAAGGACTTCAATTTCGTTGCAAACATCAAGCAAAATCAACGATTAAGAAGTCATAAAACTCAGCAAAAATTGCAAGGAAATCAAGACTCTATTCAAAATTTGCGAGCTCAACGAGGAAAACACAAGTATGCATTGGATTGAAGAGAGTTCTTTTTCGAATACAAGAGTTTACAAACTAGTTGAGGAAGTAGCCTCCTATAAACAAGAAAACAAAATAGAAAGGGATGACAACCCTAAAAACAAAGTCAAGAAAACCAAAGACCAAGAAGCTCCTGATATGAAATTCAAATCCAATATTTAAGCTCTAATACCCGCACCAGTTCAAGCTTCTTCGCCCCTACCTCTTTTCAAAAGAGCGGCATTCCAGTCAGGAAATAAAAGTCCACCTCCCACAGGAAAGCTCGTTGGCCAAAGGCAGCAGTTTCGTCAACGAGATAGATATCGCCGCACCTAAGTCAACATCCCTCTTGCAAAAACAGCAGCAATGATGTGTCTTCAAAAGGACAACACAAATCCACACCCCGCACTAAAGGGGCATCCACCAACAAGAAATGTTGTTGTTGTTCTCCTGATAAGTGACGTCTACTTCCCGATGGTATGACCTCCAGCTTGAAAGGCGTTAGCCAATCTGTCAGCCTACCGTGGAGGTTGGAGGATCAATGGGTACTTGGGAGAAGAACAACACCGCTTCATTAGCCAATCTCTCAATACAGTGGACCTTTGCCACTAGGGCAAAGGCTAGAGGATGAAGAAACAAGATCCATGCCAACAGGATCATGTTCTACATGAGGAACTATGCCGCTCTCATCCGCTAAGCACCTGTCTTCATCACTCTCCAACATTGGAGAACTCGGACCAGCATCTGGTGCGAAAACCCTCTTGGCAAATCTCCCCTTGGCTTCCGCAAGCGCATCTTCAAAAGACTTTATCGGAGCATCCAGGAACGTACTCTTGTAAGCATTCAAAGCAATCTTCTTATAAGCCCGTCAATTCAAGAAGGGTGGAAAGGTTATCAATTTCTTGATCCCGCTTCTCGATCTGGCGCTCCTATTGGAGTAGCTGTTGCTGAAGCCCGTCATGCTGAATTGTGGAGTCTTTCTCGACCTGCAAGAAACATTCCTACACTTGTTGTATCGGGATTTCAGCCCATTGGCATGTAGCTTCATGGTTGATCATAAGCCTATTAGTTCATGCCTAGACCGTGCTCTCAAGGGTATCCTTTTGCCAAGTCCACGGCTTCATCAACAATTTCCTTTGGAAGTTTCCAAAGACTTCACCCTCTATAGCCCGTTGGCTTTGGCGCCACATTTCATAGCGCCAAGCCCAGCGTTACAAAAGTAGGCGCCAAGCTCAAATTGCATTTTCAAACCCGCAGAGCAGGCTTGACCAGCCTAAACGGAAGCTGGGCCTTGGCGCCTGGTTTCATAGCGCTAGGCCAGTCGCCTCCAAATTAGGCGCCAACCCTAACTTCTTGATTCTTCCTCTCCTGTCTATATATACCTCGTTCCAGAGGTCATTTCAGGGTTCAACATTCGTCTCCGTCTCACAATCAGACTTCCCCTTTCTAGAGCACTCTAAAACCCTAGCAAGAAATCTGACCTACCTTGCCTCCCTCCATCTCCATCTCTCATAAACCCTAAATACAACCCTAGCCTCCCTCTTCATCATCTACCTCTCTACAAAACCCTAGCCTCCATTGACACTTGACACATCTCACATACACCTTCACATTAATCTGAACATCTAACACACAAACACATATCCCTATATATACCTGTAGGCAACCCAATGTGTCACATTGTCTTAAACGCCTAATGATGAAGTCTAAACGGAGTAATGAGCCAAGGCAAGCTTGGTTTCCTGGAATAGTAACTGAACGATGATCTAAATTAATTAATTTAAGCCACATTTCAACTTATAGTCGCATTTGATTAAATAGGCCACACATATATTAGAAATGATATGTCAAACTTATATTAGGTTGAGTATGCAATACACAGGCCCAAAACAGCTATTATTCAGGTTCTGTCACATTCCAAGACATAAAATTAGAAAATAATCATAAGTCGAAGCACTGGACCAAGTCTGCACCAAACCAGGCCAAAATAGACAACAGGCCAAGATAGGCCTGTCTCATTGTCCATGGCGCAGCCGTGGGCTTTTTGGCTGCGCTATGGTCCATGAGGCAACCTGGATTTGGGCCAGGCTGTTTCTCGTCCGTTTTCGTTCTATTCTGCCGAAAATCCGATTTTTGCTGAAATATCCAAAATGCCATTGATGATCCTTTCTAGAACGTATTTCTGGTTACCACTGATCAACAGGTCCTAATTGTTGGTCAAACTCTAAACACTGCGGTCACCTGATAACACACAACATCAGTCAACTAAGGTCTCCTAATTATCATTCTTTGCTTGTAGTTAAGCTGAAACACTACATATTCATAGCAGAATCCATCCGAAACACTTCGAAAACACGTCACAAGATAAGGCATAAGACTGGACAAGCCAACCAAGAAAGCGTCCCGGAAGGCTGCGCCACTGTTAGTGAGGAAGCCTCGTAAGACTGCGCCACTAACAGTGATGCAGGCAGGCACGTTTTCTGCAGTCTGGTCCTGATCCACTGCTGACTCTTCAGCACGTCCTTCAGCCTATAAATACCCCCCTTCAAATAAGAAATCCAGACTGAAGGTTAATGTAACAGGCTGATTTTCCTAACCCTTATTAACGACATAATACGAGATTGGCGCAAGCAAAACCAAAGCCTAAACCGGCCATGTTACCGTCACGTCTCTCCGTAGGAGGAAAGACGAAAGGCTTACACAAAAACTTTCCCAAAATTAGATATGAGGGAGAAGAGAGGGCGGCAAAGGTGGTGCGACTGGATGCTCCGTCGGCTATTTGCCGGACTTTGCGCGTGGGTGGCTTGGCAACCGAGCAGAACACGAGGGAGGAAAGAGGAGTAAAGGCGCGCATAGAGAGGGGAGCACGGGCGACGCGGAGATGGGCTCGCTTGTCCGTCAGACCTTGTGGTCGGAGCTGGCGAAAGGAGGACGATAGTGAGAAGATGGCGAGGATGATTGTTGTTTGGTGTGTTGTGTCGAGTGAGTGAGAAATGAGAGTTGAGGTGTTGTGTTGTTGTTTTGATGTGTCCGGTGAGGGAGCAAGGCAAATAAGATGAGCTAAAAGCTTCGGGTAGGTGTCGGGTAATGGGGAGAGCAAGAGATCCATTTCATTTTCTTTTCTCTTTTGGTACACTCACTGGAATATAATCGGGTCAACTTATTACTATTAGGAAGTCCCACCTTGTTAGTAATTTTATTTTCTAACCCATATAAAATATCGAAAATAATAGTGACCACTTAATATATATTCCAAAAATATATTTGCCAATCTTTATAAAATAATGAAATAATTAATAATAATAAACTCCTTTATTTATAAAATATAAATTCTCTAGTAAAAATAATAATTTAATAAAATAGAAAATACTAATACACGAGCTCAATAAAATAATCCATTAGTCAAATCAAAGCCATAATAATAAATTAAGAAATTAATTAACTTAATCTGGGTCATAATTACTCAGGTTATTACATTCACCCCTCCTTATAGGAATCTCGTCCCCGAAATTCATATTACAGTTAACATGCAAATATCATTCACTCTCTTTCTCTCTCTCTAACATCTCTCTAGCAACATATTTTCATATTTGCAAGACCAATTCTATGGCATAACTAGGCATCGAAAGAGAGCACAAACATTCTCATGCATAACTCGTTGTCCTCTTGAATCCATAGCATAACTTAAAATAAGTGAGTACACATTACTCATCTTAAAGAAAGATCGTGCTAAATCGCTCTCCGTAAGGAAACCACGTCCGTCTGGGCAAAAACCATTACAGTATGTCTCCTAAAGGCCCCTTTTAGCAAACTCATATGTTCTAAAAGTTACTGTCTTTTTATCATATTTGCTAGATCAAACATTATTGCATGTTAAGAAGTTATCACTTAGTTAACATGTGCTAAAATATAGTTGACCTTAATATTAGGGTGCTTATACAACAATTATGTGTCATGTTTGCATGCTTGACTCACATTAGAACAATAAAAAGTATTGGTAAATGCACAATGCAACTATCCCGCGCGGTACACCTTATCGATTGCCTATCTGAATAATTTTACTCCGGAACTCGAATCTTTGGTACGCATTACCATAGGAGTCATCTTAGACATGCTCGATTCGCGGTAGCACGCCCACATCGCAAATCTACATCTCATGCACCCTCTTGAGTTGTAGGTTAGATCCGAAAGGCAACGGTTTCGAGACACCGCAAACTCTCAATAGCAACTCTATATCATTGCACAGAACAGAGGGTAGCAAAGGCACCGCTTGCCTCTACCCTGAGTCCGGCTGCCTCACCCCTGGTGGCGCAGCCCAGATTTGGCTGCCTCACCCCTTATGGCGAAACCTTTTGTCTGGTTCATGTTCTGTTTTCTACCACGCAACAAATATGGAAACCTGTAGACACCCCAATGTGTCACATTGTCTTAAATGCCTAATGATGAATCCTAGACGGAGTAATGAGCCAAGGCAACCTTGGTTTTCTGGAATAACGATTGAGCGACGATCTAAGTTAGTTAATTCAAATCACATTTCCATTTACAACCACATTTCCATTTATAGCCGCATTTGATAAAATAGGCCATAAATATATTAGAAATAATATATTAAGCTTAAATTGGGTTGAGTCTGCAATCCACATGCCCAAGACACCAATCATTCAGGTTATGTGACATTCCAAGGCATAAAATCAGAAAATAATCAAAAACGAAGCGTTGGACCAAGCCTGCACCAAAACAGGCCAGAACAGGACACAGGCCAAAATTGGCCTGCCTCATAACCAGTGACGCAGCCTTAGGCTCAAAGCTGCGTCATGGTCCATGAGGCAGCCCAGAGTTTTGGCCCAGGCTGTCTCTGGTCCGTTTATGCTCTATTCTGCCAAAAATCCGAGTTTTGCTCAAAATTACCAAATTGCCATTAATGATTCTAGAACGTATTTTCTGGTTTCCTAGCTCTGTGGTACTACTAGAGTTACAGCTGACCTACATGTCCTAATCCTTGGTCAAACTCTAAAACACTGCAGTTACCTGATAACACACAACATCAGTCAGCTAAGGTTTCCTTTACATCCAAACACTAGATCATTCCTAGCTAGTAGTTCAGCCAAAACACTACGCTTTCACATCGGAATACATCCGAAAAGCGCGTCAGAAGATAAAACAGAAAACAGGACGAGCCAACCAGGAGAGGGTCCTGGTAGGCTGCGTCACTGGTTGTGAGGCAGCCCAGGCAGGACTCCTGGTTGTCCATATTTGTTCAACTTCTGATTCTGCTGCGATTCCCCAGCCTATAAATACCCTCTTCAAATCAGAAATCTACGCAAAAATCACTCATTCATTCTCTCACACATCACACATATTTTCAGACTTGCAAGACTATTCTAAGGCATAACTAGGCATTGTAACAGAGCACATGCGCTCTCATAAATAACTTGTTGTCCACTTGAATCTATAAGCATAATAACTTGAATTAAGTGAGTACATACTACTCATCATAACGAAAGAACGTACTAAATCGCTCTCCGTTAAGAAACCACGTGCGCATAGGCGAAAACCATTATCGTATGTCTCCTGAAGGCCCCTTTTCCTAACTCACATGTTTTAAAGTTGTAATCTTTCATTATATTTATTAGATCTGTAATTTATTGCATGTTAAAAAGTGGTCATTTAATTAATATGTGCTAAAATCAATTAGATCTAAATATTAGGGTGCTTACACAATCATTACGTGTCATATTGCATGCTTGATTCACACTAACAACAATAAAAAGCTACTAGTAAAGGCACAATGCAACCAGCCGGCGTGGTACACACTACCAATGCCCTACTTGGATAATTTTACTCCCGAATCCGAATCTATGGT
>CAAKMY010113315.1:0-14315 GCA_901111285.1 Corrigiola litoralis | reverse complement strand
GGAAAACCAAAAATCGACAAAAAAGCCGGTTTTTTGTGGACTATAACCCACGAAAAAACCTCGTTTGGCTCCGAAATGGAATCCGACGAAAATTGGCGGGAGGCATCCTTGACACATATAATAAAGAGTGGAACAAGAAAATTGGCAACACATTTCCTAGGAATAGTCAAAACCGTCGGTTTTGTCCATTATTCACATGCTCGAATCAAGCGATAAACACACCATAAGTCTATTAAGAATGAGGAATGACATCGCCATATGCTACAATTATGCTCCAGTATACCCTAGGAGCATGCTTGGTCACTTTTGCAAACATTTTCAGGAAAACCAAAAATCAACAAAAAAGCTGGTTTTTTATTGAACACTCGAAAAAACCTCGTTTCGGCTCCGAAATGGAATAAGGCGAAAATTGGCGGGCGGCATCCTTGACACATTTATTAAAGAGCAAAACCAGAAAGTTGGCAAAAAGTTGCCTAGGAATAGTCAAAACCGTCGGTTTTGTCCATCATTCACATGCTCGAATCAAGCGATAAACACACCGTAAGTCTATTACGAAGGAGGAATGACATCGCCTTATGCTACAATTATGCTCCAGTATACCCTAGGAGGATGCTCCGTCACTTTCAAAACATTTTCGGAAAACCAAAAATCGACAGAAAAAAAGCCGGTTTTGTGGTCTATATCCCACAAAAAACATCGTTTCGGCTCCCAAATGGAATCTGACGAAAATTAGCGAGAGGCATCCTTAACACATATAATAAAGAGTGGAACAATAAAATTGGCAAAAAGTTGCCTAAACATAATCAAAACCGTCAGTTTTGTCCATTATTCACATGCTCGAATCAAGCGATAAGCACACTATAACTCTATTAAGAAGAAGGAATGACATCGCCATATGCTACAATTATGCTCCAGTATACCCTTGGAGCATGCTTGGTCACTTTCGGAAACATTTTCCGGAAAACCAAAAATCGACAAAAAAGCCGGTTTTTTGTGGACTATAACCCACGAAAAAACCTCGTTTGGCTCCGAAATGGAATCCGACGAAAATTGGCGGGAGGCATCCTTGACACATATAATAAAGAGCGGAACAAGAAAATTGGCAAAACGTTGCCTAGGAATAGTCAAAACCGTCGGTTTTGTCCATTATTCACATGCTCGAATCAAGCGATAAACACACAGTAAGTCTATTAAGAAGGAGGAATGACATTGTCTTATGCTACAATTATGCTCCAGTATACCCTAGGAGGATGCTCGGTCACTTTCAAAACATTTTTCGGAAAACCAAAAACCGTCGGTTTTGTGGTCTATAACCCACGAATAAACCTCGTTTCGGCTCCCAAATGGAATCCGACAAAAATTAGCGAGAGGCATCTTTAACACATATACTCCCTCGGTCCTCTAAAGATTGACAAATTTTCTATTATAATCCGTCTACAAAAACTGTCAAGGTTAAGGAGCTAAAAGTACATCAATTATTAACTTTCCATATTAACATCTTCTTTTTTGTAAACTCATCAATTTCTCCCACCAAACTTGCTTTCATTATCATGATATTAGGAGATTTTGGTGTTAGTGATCATTTTTTTGGGGAAACAATCTAACATTTAAGAAGAAAATAAAGAAATAAATTGTGCTCCTTAATTTTTTGCATTTTGAAAAGTTGACAATCTTTAGAGGACGGAGGGAGTACTAAAGAGTGGAACAAGAAAATTGGCAAAAAGTTGCCTAGACATAGTCAAAACCGTCAGTTTTGTCCATTATTCACATGCTCGAATCAAGCGATAAACACACTATAACTCTATTAAGAAGAAGGAATGGCATCGTCATATGCTACAATTATGCTCCAGTATACTTTAGGAGCATGCTTGATCACTTTCAGAAACATTTTTCGGAAAACCAAAAATCAACAAAAATGTCGGTTTTGTGGACTATAACCCACGAAAAAACCTCGTTTTGGCTCCGAAATGGAATCCGACGAAAATTAGCAAGAGGCATCCTTAACACATATAATAAAGAGTGGAACAAGAAAATTGGCAAAAAGTTGCCTAGACATAGTCAAAACCGTCAGTTTTGTCCATTATTCACATGCTCGAATCAAGCGATAAACACACCATAAGTCTATTAAGAAGAAGGAATGGCATCGCCATATGCTACAATTGTGCTCCAATATACCTTAGGAGCATGCTTGATCACTTTCGGAAACATTTTCCGGAAAACCAAAAATCGACAAAAAAGCCGGTTTTGTGGACTTATAACCCACGAAAAAACCTCGTTTCGGCTCCGAAATGGAATCCGACGAAAATTAGCGAGATACATCCTTAACACTTAAAATAAAGAGTGAAACAAGAAAATTGGCAAAAAGTTGCCTAGACATAGTCAAAACCGTCAGTTTTGTCCATTATTCACATGCTCGAATCAAGCGATAAACACACTATAAGTCTATTAAGAAGAAGGAATGACATCGCAATATGTTACAATTATGCTCCAGTATACCTTAGGAGCATGCTTGATAAGTTTTGGAAACATTTTCCGGTAAACCAAAAGTCGACAAAAAAAGCCGGTTTTGTGGACTATAACCTACGAAAAAACCTCGTTTCGGCCATATGAAAATATATTAGATACAATACAACTTGTTGTATGATTCTAATTGCCGTTTTCACATGAATCTTTTTTACAATGTTAAAAAGGGCCCAAAAACATAGTTCACCTCGGCCTACAAAACCTTAGAAACGGGTGTGCCTACCTATACCTGAATCCAAACATAGCCAAAATTCATATCCTCAACCCTAAAACTTGAGCAAACCCTAAAACGTACTCGATGGGGAAGCACAGCAAACTGGTCTCCAACTTCTTAACAGATGACTTGGTGATGGAGATCTTATTATGGTTGCAGGTCAAGTCTCTTCTTCGTTGCAAATGTGTGTCTAAGAAGTGGCACCAAATTATCAGTAGCCTCTATTTCATCAAGACAAATCAACCAAGCTGAATAATGAAGCTCTTTTGATACTAAGCTCTTCCTCACTTTACACAACCAGTATGAGTATGGATGCTCTCACAAGGGTAAACTTCCCCTTTCACATTGATTATGAAATATATAACCTTGTTCTCTCAACAGAGTCTTGCAACGGGTTGGTTTGTATACGCATACGAGAAGCTTCTCCGCGTCATGGTGTTCTTTGTTCTGAGTTTGTCCTCTATAATCCTGCCACACGGGCTCACAAACTTTTGGCCCCAACAATTCCATCACCAAAACTGCGTCACATGAATATGTCTTTCCGCCCATGTGGATTTGGGTATGATCATGTAAGTGATGACTATAAGATAGTGATGATTGCTTGCTATCTTCCTTCAGATCAAACGAAGAAAAGTTATCATCGAGTTCACATGTATTCTTTGAGAAAAAATTCATGGAAAAAGGTCAAAAATGTTTCTAATCGTAGTTTCAAGTATCCGGGGTACTTAGGAAGTGGCCTTAGTCCTCGAGGTGCCCTCATTAACAATGCTTTTCATTGGGTTTTCTCAGAATGGTATCCAGGCAGTAGGCGAAGAACAATAATTACCAGCGTTTCTCTCCATAGCGGACAACTTCGTGACCTACAGGGTCCAGAAATAGAAGAAGATTACCAGGTAGAAGACCTCCGCATACTAGGTGGATGTTTACAGTTGACGACCAGGCGTAGGTTTAGTGAATTTTATGTGTGGCTAATGAAAGAGTATGGCTCGGAAGAGCCTTGGACTAGGTGGCTGAAAATCGAAATACCGGACAACAACCTGTTTAGGTACGTGAGTTCTATTGGTTATCTTGAAGGGCGGAGGAAAACTGTACTTTTAGTTGGGGAAACAGTGTTGGGAGATAAAAAACTAGGCTTTTCAGGCTGTCTCAAAAAGTTTCTTCATTACAGTCAGGATCAAAAGGCTATTAAGCAGGTTGATTTGCCATATTTTTATGACGTGATTACATATGTGCCAACTCTTGTGCCTCTTGACATGGCTTCTTTTGTTTAGGTTGCCGGCCTCCTTGTCTTCGGAGTAGTCTTTACCTTTATATGTAGTACTACTACCATTTTTCATGCCCCCTCCCCCTCCCTTTAAGCTTTTTAGTGCAAAGGGGAGAGACAAAGGCTTTGTAATATTAATTCTTTGTGGAATTTGGCATGCTTTTTTCCCAACTCTTGCTTTCTTGGTGTGAATCAAAAATCTGAAACTGTACTGATAAATTGATCAAACACCAGCATTATTCAGATTTTACACCAAATTCATGAAGAACAGTTCACTTTAATTGACACTATTTGCCAACCCTTCCACTTGGCTCGACAAAATGGTACCAAAATTATACAACAGTCGCTTACAATCTAACAAATTGAAATTACAGAAAGAACTAACATACTCTTTATCATTACTTAAAAACACTGCAATTACAGAACAACAATGCCTACTCTTTCGCATTCACACCTCCTCAATCACAAGCCATATTCACAATTCCACAAAATATGGTCTGTATCACACCATTCACACCATACACCCACAGTGAAACTGATCAACATAGAACACTAACCCACGAAAAAATGTTAAGCGCGAGATTAATGTGAAAACGATGAAAATCAAGAAGAGTAAGAATTACAATAACAAGAAACATATCAAATAAAGCAGAACCCATGAGCCCGACTCCTTCGCATCAGCAGACACCTTAGTCTCAGGCGGATCCTTCCTCACTCCGGCAGATTGATCAAACTCCAACGACAGCGTTGTCGTACTATTCTCAGCCCCCATATTATCTCTCCCAAACAGAGTATAGTCAAGAATGCCTGCTAGCCCATGAACAGAAACAACAGCATTCTGAAAAATGTCAGGCCTAGTAAGCTTAGCACCATTCACAGTATAATTCGAGGCAGAGTTCTTGGTGATCAAGAGGGTTTTCCCTTGGAGGAGAGTCGGAAGGCGAGCACCGGTCGGAAAAACCTCGAGTTCCGTGAAGGAGAAGCGGCGAGGGACAATGTGGTAAGGCAACAGAAGTGCCAATTACAAATGTTAAATATTCTTGAAGAAGTTTTATTTTTTTGATAATTATATGACAAAGGCCCAATGTTTCGAGGCCACTTTTTTAGGCATGTTATGCCTTCAAAAGTTTTTTTCTACTTGAGACATTATAAATCTTCAAGTTAAGACATCGGTTGACTTCTGGGCATGTAAACTTAACTCATCAAAGAGGTAGGATAATACATAGATACAAAAAATTGGTTGGGGGGAGGGGGGAGGGGTGGAATGTCCTGAATTGCAGAATCACATGAGACAGCACTACTCTTGAGTAAAGATAATGTACATAACCATGAATCGTAAAACATTATAGAAGACATTGAATCATGGATAATCAAACAACTAAGACCAGATCAAAACATTATTATTCCAGAGCTTATAGTAAAAACGATCACAAGCAACATTACGTAGCATCAACTGTACGTATCTAAATTGGTAAAACTGATCACTAACGTCTAATAAACTGCAGTTACAGAAAGAACTATGCTAATCTTCTTGTATCTACAACTTCTTACAAGTTCATAACCAAAACTCCAAAAATGAGACAACCTCCCAGTATGCTTGCAGGAAAACTGGTTTATCATACACGCATCACCAACCCTTGAAAGGGATCAGGATCGTTGAAGCAAGAACCGCAATCACAAGAACACAAACCCAAAACATTAATCCTGGTTTTCGTGCACGAGCATACTTCTTGGGCACTAATGATTTGGATCTTTGCAGTTTGCGTAGATTAATTGACAAAGCATGTTTACAAATCTTGATTTTGCTGAAGTTGGTATGGAGCGGATTATTCAGCAATGCAAGATGACCATGATGCACTCCGTATACAATAAGAACAATAATCACAAAAGCACGAAGCCACAACCAAAACCTATATCTTGGTGTTGATCTTCGATTACCAGCAGACACCTCAAACACAGTTGGTTCTCTCTTATGTCGGGGACGTCGTCGATAAGAATCGAATAGCGACGAGGTTCGATTGGTCTCGGACATCTTGTCAGCATTCCCGAACAGAGTGTAATTTAGAACACTCCCAATCCCATGAACAGAAACCACAGCATTGTCGAAGATGTCAGGCCTAGTAAGCTTAGCTCCACTGACAGTGAAATTTGAGGCCGAGTTGTTGGTGATCAAGAGAGTTTTATCCGGAAGGATTGTTTCAAGGCGAGTGCCCGTCGAGAGATCTTGGAGATCAGAGAATGAGAACCGGCCAGGGACAATGTGGTATGGGAAGACAAGTGGGTCTAAGAAGTTGTTGACTGGGTGGTCAAGAGGAGGGTGGAAGCCCGTGAGGAAAGCGTTGTCATCAACGATGAAAATGGTGGCAGAAAGAGGGATGGTGGCAGGGTCTGCTTCGGCCAGGATGTTGGCCCAGTTGCTGAAGTCGCCTGCGCCAATAATGGCGTCGATAATGGTGTTGACGTGGGCCTCTTGTTGTAGAGTTGATGTTGGTTGTTGGGGCTGTGGTGCTAGTGAAGAGAAAACAGAAAGTGGTGAAATGGGTGACGGGGTTGGCGTGAGTGTTGTGGTGGTGGTGGTGGTGGTTCTGATGGCTGTGCTGGTGAAGATGAAGGCGAGGAGGAGAGAAAAGAGGAGGAAGTGGTGAGAAGCCATGGGAAGAGTAGTTTCTTGGTTTTCTTGAATTTGGTTTTTCTGTTCCTCTAGCTTGAGAGGAGCTGGTGTTCTGATTTCTGTTATTTGAGCAGCTTTTATAGAAGTGACTTGAGAGGAATTCGTGTTCTGATTTCTTAAATTTTGTGTTTCACTGATAGTCTGCTCTGCATTGCTGCTCAAATAGTTAACACTAGTGAATACTGACTATGCCCAAGGTATTTTATGTAAGAATTTTTTTTAGGTGTTTTGGTACTTTTTCATCTATGTGACGAAACTGTATTTATATTAATTGCATTTTCAGATCGTTAAGTACCACATTCTCAAAATATAAGTTCTTGTCTCTGTTTTGTTTCTGGTTTAACTAATTAGTAGAAGTGAATCTATCATAGGGAGAATCTTCTCATCAATCACCAACATATTCAGTTTATGCTGTGCATTTTGGCGAAAAGATACATTTTGAGGTCTATAAGCCCGATGAGAAGAGGGGTAAATGGGATGAGTTTAATAGCCTCGTTAAGGAACTGCATCTTATATTCTTATGGTGTTCGAATAGCTATCCAACACCTGATATCAGCTTATCCTTCTTATTCCAACTAATTAGAGTATGGTCCCCTTCATCTGGATTTCGAAAGTTACCTTTGTCTGAACCTTGAGCAGGGTAACAATTGGTATTAAATCTATACCCCTGTAATATTTTTCCGACATCAGGATGGCCGAGTGTATGCTTAAAAGCAATATCTTAAAAGCAATATCTGGTAGGGGAGTGATTTCAACATGCAAGATACCAAGACATTAGTCGTTTGTAGGAAAAATATCAAGCTCTAAGGAACAATTTTAATTTGGTGTCCAGAGCACTGTCTTCACATCGATGGAAGCACTTACAAGTAAATTAGCTCATCTGGTTTCAAGTATCTACCCAAAAATTTCAACTCCACCTTATGTATTGAGATCATAATGTAACTCTTCTCCGTTACACCATAAGACTTCTTCGTTTTGTATGATTTGTATCAAGGAGCACTATATTGCTCAGATTCTTAAAAATGAAAAATAAGACATGCATTGCATGTCTGCAAATTGAAGGTATGGAGACATTTTGATGTTTATCTACCAATGCAATTGTTTTGTTATCGGAAATCGCTCCGATGTCTACTGTGCAACCACACGATTCTGTTGTGCGATTTGTATTTGTACTGAGCCATCTACTGTAGGTCCTCGCCATATGCATACTCTTAGCTTACAACAGTACTGCCTTATCGAAACTGTGAATAACTGAGGCATATTTGGAATCTTTGAAGGCATTCCAGAGGTCAGCCAAAAATCACTGCTGCGTTGTCTGCGACTAGCTCTGAAGCAGCTCAGTCTTTGCTCTTCTTCCCAGCTCCTAGCCATCACTGGAACAGCAGATCAAGGTTTCTCACTTGGCCGTTTCCTGAACTAAAATGTCCAGAGAAAACACTCCAGTGGGGCCTCCTCTGCAGCCTTCTAGACTGCAATATCTTTTGCTAACACCATTTACAAACATGATAACTACCCCTTGTCAAGATTCATGACACTGATCCGCTTGCATGTGATCAATGTACATTTATATCATATCCTTGCATGTTCTTATTGTCTTAGATTCCTTCACACAATGAAAACATGCGAGGAATCGTAGAGCAAACAGGATCAAAGAGCTTTCATAGCAGATTTTACACTTCTATTTACCCTTTCACAGTTTGTTGAAATTAAACGTAGACTCAAAGGTACATGTCAAGGGATAGATGTGAATTATGTACGGCCAACTTTGATGTAATTATAGGCTAAGCACTGCGAGATACAGTACATGAAAGACATGCAGCTCAGAGCAATGAGCTTGCGATGGAGTCACTCGCTACAGTAGTAACATTTTTCTACACTTGTTTACCACTTTTCTACTTTTTTCTACCGTTTTCTACCTAGTCTACCAAATCTTATAAATTTGGGGGTAGCATATGCTACCCACGGACCCACCGTTACTAGCTATATCCGTCGATGCCTGGTTGCATGCGTGCTACATACATTTATATCCTTACATATACTTCTATCTTATCCTAAATTCCTTCACATAGAAGAAAAAACATACGAGGAATCGTTGCGCAAACAAAGACGAGTGGTTTCATGAATCTTTGATGAATTGCGACATACGTGAAAGACATGCAGTTCAAAGCAATGATTTTGTGTGTTATGAGTTTGAATCCAGAAGACTTTATCTGAAAGAAGCTCATGATGTTATTTCTTAGTAAGGGTTCCTGTTGTAATAATCATTAATATTTAATAACCTACAACTTCTCTTACAGATGGACTGAATGCTACAAAGTGTAACATGAAATTCATTAATTTAGGTAAACTTAGCAAGCTCAGGTAGACTCAATCCAATCACTTATGACATATGTTAAGATATTTTTGAGTTAATGAATTACATTAATCCAAGAATTGTAAAACAATAAAGTAACACGTAGAATTTTTATTTCTGAAAAAACTCATCATTACGTACAGATAATGAGATGAACAAGAACATACAAAGACAGTTGTCTTGCCAATATCAACATCAATCTAACAAACAACATGAACTGTACGTATCTAAATTGGTTAAGTGTATCGCTAACATTCTAACGAACTACAGAGAACTAAGCTGATACTCCGAAGCACCTGTGTCTTTTTATTACAACTTCATAACCAGATTCATGGCCTAATGATTCCAAGAATCAGAAAATTACTAGTGCCTCCCACCACACTTATAGAAAAAACGCTTAATCATACACGAATCAACTGTACATTTCTGAATTGGTAAAATCTTTTGCTAACATTCTGACGAACTACGATTACTCAAAGAACTAAGCCGATTACTCCGAAGCACCTCTGACCTCATATAACAACTTCATAACAAAATTCATGGCCTTATGACTCCCAAGAACCAGACACTTACTCGTACCTCCAACCACGCGTACAGTACGACCGCTTAATCATACACGAATTAGCATGCGGCGGAAGCGACATGGATCTTTTGAGTTTGCTAGCCGACAGATCAGTCTGAGTACCAGGCAAGCCAAGATGCATTCTGAAGATAAGCAGGACTGTAAACACAAGAACACAAACCCCAACCCACAGCTTGATTCTTGGTTTCGATCTTCGTTCACCGGCAGAGGTCTCAAGCACAGGCGGATTCGTCATCTCTCCCTCAACTTGGTCAGACGCGAATAGCGACGATGTTCTGTTCTTCTTGGCCACCTTGTCATCATTACCAAACAGAGTGTAATCAAGAACACTCTCAACCCCATGAACAGAAACCACAGCATTTTGGAAAATGTTAGGCCTAGTGAGATTCACTCCATTGAGGGTGAAATTCGAGGCCGAATTGTTGGTGATCAAGATGGTGTTCCCGGGGCAGAGTGTCGGGAGTCGAACACCAATCGGAAACAGCTGGAGTTCGTAGATGGAAAAGCGACGAGGGACAATGTGGTAGAGGAAAAGAAGCGGGTCTGAAAAGTTAGCTGGGGTGGCAGGAGTAGGGCTAAAATCGGCGAGGAAAGCTTCGTCGTCGGGGATGAAAATGGTGGCAGAGAGTGGGATGGTTGCAGGGTCTGCTTCGGCCAGGAGATTGGCCCAATTGCTGAAGTCGCCTGCTCCGATAATGGCGTCGATGATGGCGTTGAAGTGTGCTTCTTGGTGGGGGTTTAGTGTTTCTTCTTGGGGTAGTAGTAAAGTTGGGGAGAGGTGTGAAGGTGGTGAAATGGGTGATGGTGCTGGGGAGATGGTGATGGTGGTGGTTTCGATAGCGATGGCGAAGGCGGCGAAGGCCAGGAGGAAAGTCAGGAGGAGAAAGAGGTGGCGGGAAGCCATGGGAGATAATCAGATAAGTAGTTCGTTTGTTTTCTTGAATTTGGTAGTTTTTTCTGTTACTCTGACTTTGAGAGTATCTGCTGATTTCTGTTACTCTGACTTGTGATTTTCTGTAAGTTGAGGACTTATATAGAGTTAACTGGTAACTGCTTTATGTTACGCGCTGTATTTTGCTTAATTTTTTCTTTGTAGTAAGTACTTATGCTTGATTATGCGTTGGTCTTTGCTTCGAATTCCAACTCTGTATCACTTGGTTAGCCCGAGTATTTATGGAACTGCATTGGTCGATAAGTCGATTAATGATGAGTGTTTCCATTATATTGCATGTGGTTTAAGTCTCCAAATTTCTGAAAGTTACCGAGTTACCAAACAAAAGGAAAAGAAATGAACTTGTAATGAGATATTGCGTTATTTAGATCTACTAGGTAGTACCTTTCTAGTTTTGTTGGAAGTACCCAATGGGTAAAAAGGAATAAATGTGTACCAAATTTGTAAATAAAAATTTTTTTGTTAATTGTTTTTCTCTCCCAACGTACCAAATTTGCTCAAACCAAAAAGGAGGGACGGGGAAATCGGTTTATACTTTATTCTAATGTATACAAATATCAAACACGCTAAAAATCTAATAGATCCAAAAACCCGGCCCATATTGATTAGGAAAAAAAAGAGATTAGGAATTAGGGTACTTTTTCGACCCGAAACCAAAAATAATTTGAACGCGAATATCCCAAGATTTTAGGGTTAACTTAGGGTTTGACCCACGAAGTTTGTGTTAATTCAAAAAAAAAATATTATATAAAAGTATGATATTTGTAATAAGTAATTAACTCAAACACTAAATACCCAATATTTATTGAAAGTTACCTTTATAAAACGTTTTTTCTTATAAGAGTACTTTTATAAAAAAAAAACTTACCTAATCGTATCATTAAAACAATTTTTTCCTTAGACCGTACTAGATGACGGATTCCGTCGAGTTAGTTCTTGAATCCGTTAACCCCCAACCCAAAAAAAAACCCTCTAATAATTAAAATCTATGTAATCATCATTAAATAAGGGAATATAGTCAAATTAATCTCCTCTTTCCCCTTCATTTTCAATTGTATTTGAACTAAAAAAACTTCATTACATTATAAATTAAGTTGATTACAATCAACCAAACATAGCCTTAAAATTGCGACGGATACCATCTCCACCATTATTTGTTGTATAGATACTTTGGTAAAAGATTATTTCAAAACAAATTATTTTTCGTACAATAAAAGGCTCACGTTCGTTAACATCTTACCGTGTTTCATGAACATGCACCGTTTAAAATCCATGCAGGAGGTTTAAACACTTTCAATTGGCCGCCAAACGCAGGTCTGAACATCCCGTGCATATTACTAATATCAGTATCAAAGAAATATACTGCAATGCTACCATCAGGTTTAGTTGCACGGCTACTATACGGAGTGAAAGACCCTTCATAAAAAAGCATGCAACTTTGAGTACCCCAACCACGGAAATCCTTAGTGGAGGCCATGAAGCAGCCATCGAAGGTCACAAAAATTACTGTATCGTTTCCCAAGTTCCTAACCTTGTTCCAGCAGCAGCGTTCTTCATCCAGCTTATAAACCTGGATGTTTCTCTCTTTATTGTCATAATTTCTATTTAGCAAGTAAAGTTCACCTGATGATTCTACCAACCACTTTTTCCAGGCACTTTTTTTGCCCTTGGCAATAGGATTACTTACAACATTCTTCATCTCCAAGTCACCATAAGTAATCGAGTAAGTCTTGCCTGTTCGATCAACAGCGTAAATCTTGTCCTTAAAATTCACAACGTCGTCGAACTTAGCATGTAATTGGTTTTTAGGAACCCTAAGAAGGACACAAGCCTCCATCTCTCCAAGCCTTAGTGCTAGCAAATTTCCATTGTTATAGAGAACAATAGTTGTGCAATCGTTGATGGAATGGTTAGGGCCACAAGTACGATCTACAAATAAAACCACCTTATTAATTTGATAATTAAACCAACTCTTGTTCGCATGAATGTCAACAGGGTTATCCCTATCTCTCAAGTAATAACCTTTGTAGAGCTCAGTGACACGAAAGCAAGATAAATCCAGAACTTTTGGAATTTCTTTCGGCGACTCATTGATTGTATCAATGGTCGGCAACTCTTGGTATGCGGTTCTAGAAAGGGGTTTCCGAAGAAATACTTTGCCAGAGTTAAACTCTTCTACTGTGGCTATCCAAGGATGTTCTGTGGGTTCCGTAAGTGGTTGGATGAGACAGACAGAGGTTGCCACTAGTACAAGAGAACTTGACGACAACTCTGGATACGTGGAACACAAATTATACGGTAAGAGGGGGTTTAAAAGGACAGACGAGGGAGCTGATTGCCGCCAGTGCTTGCAAACTGCCCGGAATTGGCAAACGTCGTTTCGGCTTGTGAGAAGTTTGGCTATGATTTCGAGCAATTCTTGTGGTAAATTGGACCAGGAAAATCTAGGACGAGAGTTCATCGTTCTTTACTTGTGAGTTTTGACGACTCTGTACAATTAATGTGCCACTTATATCACTTTTCACCAAAAAAAGGACCAATGGTATATTCTTCTCCTATTCTACTACGGAGTATGTGTACCATGCATGTGAGAAGTTTCCTATCTATACACAATTACTCCGTACTATTGTATCTAGGAATTTGTTTTCCAAGTCATTCATATATGGAAAATAACAACACCCACCCAAAAAAAAAAAAAAAAATCTCTATAATACGCATAGAATTAGAACCAAACAAAAAAAACAATATAATTCCTGTGTAGGTGTAGCAGCGTAGAATTTTTTTTTCTTTTGTCACATTCTTACATTTGTGATAATTGAACAACCTAAAGTTTTAGCTTTCCTTGTGAGCTGACTGAATTAACACCCAAATTAACATTGCGTAATTCAATCTCTTTATGCGAGTTCCTTCACAAATAGCAGCTAAAATTAATTAAACATGTCCTCGTGAGTCGTGATACTCCCTAAGCCATGTTCATACACATAAAGCCCTCTTGACTCCTAAGAATGAGAACGGTCATACCATTTAGAGTCCCATGCCATATAATCCATCGTACTTTCCCATGAACAATGTAAAAGTTCACTTAATTAAGTACTCCGTATGTAATATGACATTTCAAATTCCTACCGTATATCTAAAGTTGGAAAAGAATTTTTCTATCAACATATATACGCTCATATTATAGACATAAACAACTTTAGTAGAACAATGAAGTAAATCTCTCAAAATTGTTGAGGTCGGTTGAAAAGAAGATGAACAGCCAAGACACACGCTCCTGGTCAGAAGTGCCCCAAGAACTATTGGAAGACATTGCTAAACGTCTAGGCACTCGAGGGGACGTTTGCCATTTCCGTTCAGCATGTAAGGCCTGGCAACACTCAGCCCCTTTATCCCTCCTCCCACCAAGACCTCTCTTATCCCCTCTTTTACCTCATCATATTTCTGAAAATGCTGAGTTCATCTCTTCTTGGAAGTTGCCACATACCCCTCTTAAACTAGTAGCATTCTCGGTATGTTTGCTCCGTCCAATTTTAGACCCCAAAAAACCTCCTTTCTTTGTCACTGTAGAGGAGCTGAACCATGGTAAGCTCTTTCTCCGGCGGCCTCTTTCTAGAAGTCCATTCAGGGAGTTGCCTGACGGTTTTCCTCGGGTTATAAATTTATCTTGTTTTCATGTCTCTGAGATTTCTAAAGGTTGCTACTTTAGATTTGAGGATAACGGTGGAAACATGTGGTAACGGTCGTTTCGTACACAA
>CAAKMY010113294.1:0-11242 GCA_901111285.1 Corrigiola litoralis | reverse complement strand
TATATATATATATATATATAATGAATTGAATACCTGGAAATATATAAAAGAGAAAAGAATGGCAAAACCTCAAAAAGAAATGCCTATTATTTATTCACAAAAGAAACTATATACAATTTTCATGAAAGCTTATGTATGCTTTCTGTGAGATTGTAACAAAACCCTAATCACACAATGCATCTAAGCCTTCCCAACTTCTGCTACGTCTTGTTCACTATCTTCTTCATTGGATTTATCCGGGCTATGCAAAAAGATCCCTGCCAGCAAACATCGGACGTGTGAGTTTTAGCACTCATTGTGGCTAATCATGCCAGAAAAATGCTACTACTAAGCTCTCAATCTTATATGTTTTAGGTTAGAAGGTAATGGCCGGAGGGAAGAACCGTCGTTTGGCCACCCAAATCCTCCCTCCCCCACCTAAAGCGTTTACATGTGTAGACTATAGGGTAATATTAATCTATTAGTAACGTTTTGCAGTAGAGCAGCCACTAATTGTTACCAAATTGAACCTAGAAAAAAAGAATTGTCAGAGGCATGAGAATGCAGATAATATCTTACCTATAAACCATATAGCAGCGGCTAGAAATAGAACGGAGGTCAAACTAAGAGAAGTTTTTCTCCAATTTTTGATATGATCCTGCGAATATAAAACAGTTTAAGTCAGCACTCAGTAGCTAGAACAGCAGTTCTTAACAGAAAACTGAACCAGCAAAAGCCCTATTGACTTTACCACTCACAACGAAAAACACATGATTCTCAGCCAGGACTATGGCTATATAATTAGGAAACGAATGACAACCTGGCATGCCTCATCAATTACTGTAGAAGAAACTGAGGTGAAGACGTACCTGGAGAACCCCCACGAGGGGTGAGGAAGGGACATCACCAAAGATATGGATCGACACCGTGGACATAGCCATCGCTAGTGGTCGTAAACTTGGCTTAACACAATGCAGACAAACATAATTTACAGGAGCCTGCAAATAAAAGCAAGTTTATAAGGGCGATTAACTTGATTCTTCCGATAAAGTATAAAGCAAGACAGAGCAAGGCATCTTGTATATTTTAAAAAGCTACAGTTGTTAAGTCATTGCAGTGCAACAAATATGGTACTTGGGGAGGTTATACTAGTATAATGACATCAAAGCTTACTATTCCTTAAATGGGGTAGGAAAATGGGGTAGGGAAAGCACAATACATCGCCCGTTTGAGAGTATTTGAAGACAAAAATGTGAATAGCTGCTCCAAGAACAAAGTAGTTATTTTCTTCTACTTGACAATTTCCTGATATGGCATAGAGTTACTTCCATAAACCAAACCATAAAGACAACGGCATTCCTACATGTCGGTTGGATAATACAGTTTTTCATCTTCCGACCACAGTAGCTCTTCCAAACTCCAAAGGAATGCTGTGCACAACAAATGCCACAGAAAGACAGTACTGACTGAGTAACATCTATACAGTAGTCTGTCGGCTAGGCAACTTCAAGAGAACAAACCTATTTTAGCTTTAAACAAACCGCTGGTTGACGCATTTGCAGACATGATGTTTGAGGGTCAACCACACAGGATCAGTGAACCCCTCAATTGCGGATATGTTCATGATTCGTAGAGAATCCTATTTCCCCCTATTTGCTCAATAAATATGGATCCCTCCCTCTCAAGTTGTAGGTTTCTTAGGAACTTGTGTCTCACCAAAGGAGTAATAAACTTTGACACAGGACTACCATGGTCCCTTGGTTTCACCAATTCTTTAGACTTGCCTTTTACACTTACCGAGGTCATACTTTGACCACCAATAAATCAAAATATAAAATTGAAAATAAATAAATCATAATGGTTAGAGTTGTATTTAACAATACTTTTCTATGGTTATATTTTTTCTATTTTTAATTTTTAATATTTGGAGTTATTAATGGTCAAAGTGTAACTCTAAATAGTGTAAGAAAACAAGGGTAAAGAATCGGTGAAAATAGAGGGAGTACTTCATAATGCAACATAGAGAGGAAACCCGATTAACTGTATCCCTCCTTGTTATCAAAGTTTGGTAGACTAGCGTTCTCAATCATATTCTTATATAATCTTCACGTCAAGAGCTTACAAGCTGTTATATCGGAGTACAAATTTGTGCGGTGTTCTATATCCTAACCCCTAGCAGCTAAGCTGGTAAGGTCATTCGCTGCTTTCATCAATCGTCATACAAGAACATTATTAACTTTGTTGACTTTCCGGATAATAAAGAATTATATTTTCATGAATTTAAAGTTATTAGCTTTTTAACAACCAGCTCTAGTGATAAGTAAATGTAGAAAGTAAGTTTTTTGCTAATAGAACTTTTTAAGATAGAATGTAGCAAGCCAGGTAGTATTCCCTACAGTTGAATTAGGCTGAACAGTAAATAGATAATGATCCATGATAAGTGTGCTCAATTAGGAGTCTAAATAATGATATTAACAAGTTATAAGATAAAAAAACTAACGAACTACACACAAGAAAGTAATTTCACTGGCAATTATAACATCATATGTGAAACTCAATGAGAAAAGATCGGAGGAGGGCAGGGGGATTTAAAGAAGTTGTGACCAAGCAGCTCTTAATACATGAGATTAAAAAAACACCTGAGTGGCGAAGACGAGTAGTTCCCCAATTGCGAAAAATATGAGGAAATATATCTCTCTCTTGAAACAGAAAGCACTAAAGCAAAACACCGCCCCGAGACATGTTGACGCCGAAAGAAGCTGTAATATTTGCAAACAGAGGGTCGTGACAAAATTGCTAGAGATTTAGCATTAAAGGCTTGTGAATTATATTGCTTTTACCATTGCTTTTACTTTACCTACTATTCCTGAACCTGAGGGCATAAGATAAACAATGCCAACAACTATGTTAAATGAAAGAAGGCATATCCGCTTTTACCTTGAAAGCATTTGAGAGTGTGGAGTTCATGTAATCTAGAATGAGACCTCCTGCAATGGTTCCAGCCAATCCACAACCAACTGTAATACCACCAAAGACCATATCTGCATTGGCCTACAATCAGGCATATTTTCAATTTATTAGACATAATGTATAGTAATTAACCAAGAACTTGCAGAGTCTACCAATCTTGGGGCCCAAAACTCAAGACCAGTATATACTGAAAATTTACCATATTGTAAATGTTGTAACCAGCCTTTGGTCCCCAGTATGAGTATGCGCCAATGACAAAGTTGTAAGATATATAACCTGAAGAAGAGTAAAGCACATCATACAGCATAAACACATAAAGATAAGGGTCAGAACAGATGTTACAGAAAGAAGAGTATGGAAGTACCTAGAACATTAACAACATAAACTTTATCAACCCAAAGCACCTTCAAGTCCCTAAAGAATCTTGTAACTTCATTGCCCTTACTTCCCTCACCTTTTGACCTGCCACAAGTGCAAAAATAAGGAGATAAAACTTAATCAAAGAGCTAAATAGCATATGACATCTACGCAAAACAGCAACAGGGGCAACATAAAGACAATCCATTATGCTAGTCAGATTATCAATACACCAGGGTGGAACAGAGGTATTGCTACACTTTAACTTAAGTTGAACATCTTTTAGATCAGTCACCATATTTACCGTAACACCTTCTCCTTTTGAAGAGAAGTGATGATATTTCTACGTATATTCATGAGATGGGTGTCAAAATGCTGCTCAACAACAGAAGTACATTCCCTCCTCATTTAAAGAAAATTAGGTTGGATGACCCAATTTAGAGAAAACCTATGTCATGGAGATGATGCAAGTTTGCTTCTCTCTAGTCTCTGGTCTTGCGAAACTTGGGATGGCTCATTCCAAGTTTCATCTTTGTCAGAAGACTCAGTATAGGCTGATAACCAATCTAGTTTCTATTGATAACGTAAATGCTTTCTAGGTTGGAAGAGTACCATAATTTAGATATTGTAACTGCCCAATTACCAAAATTTGTACATGTTTTCTTCAGTCATACACTTCTTACTATAGTTTCTAGATATTTATAAAAGAAAACAGAGTAGAGGAAGAAAGCTTACTTGGAAGCTTCACTCTCTCTGAGATTATCAATTTTCACTTCAGCTGGCAATTTGCTGCTATCAGTAACTGAAACATCAATATCTGCAACAGAACCATTTTCCAATAAGAATCTAGTGAAGAATCAACATAAACGTAAGGAGTAGTCTAACTATTAAAGGCAACATAAACTGGAACTGGGATATAACCACACCTTGTACAATAGGAGTTGTCTCTACTGAAGACCATGCCTTTTTGGGTCCAGCAGGAGCAAATCCTAATTTTTAAACAAGGGAGAAAGAGGAAAATAAGCACAAATAAGCAATAACAGAAGATGATAATTATTTCCAGAGAAAATCACAAACCTTTCAACTGCAGCGGTTTCATAACAAAGCCTAGAATAACAAATGGTACCATCAAGATTGCTTCCAACCAGAAAGCCCATCTCCATGGTAGATGTTTCCCAACCTACAATATGAAAGAATTATATGCTGAAATGGCAGTCATGCCAACAATTAATCACAAAAGCAAGCACAAGGAGCGTAGACATGAAACAAAATATGTTATCAGTATTTTTTTTTTCTAAATAGTATTCATGCAAAAATTCTGACTGAAAGAATCAAGGATCATGTCAACCCGTTCACCAAGTGACTATAAGCAAGAGTTTAATCTACAGGTCCATATTTATGCAAGTATACATTTTTAATATTCAAGAAACTGCTTGCAGAGACTTATAGAAATATGTTACATGTAGCAATATTACTGCAAGACTGAAAGATGTCACCCCCCCGCTTTCTTGGTTGCTTAAATGGTGGGGGCAAAAAGCATTGAACAGGGATTTTCTTAGACTGACAACACTAGGGAAATTCTCCCAATTTTAATGCTCATCTGAATAGCAGGGATTTAGTCTGGTACTTGTTTTAAACATATTGTCAGACTTATATTTGCCACAAGATAGGTGATTAATTCCTTCCAGAGTAATTTCAAGCACAAAATAGAACTTGAGCTCTGACAATGATCTTTCATGACAGTTAAAATTCAGCAAACTTACCAAACCACCATAGATGTAGCCAATAGCATATCCAACTGGTATACACATGTAAAAGACGCCTAGCCATGCTGTTTTCTGACACAAAGAGATACAACTAGTGAGATCCAGATTTCAACAGCAGTGTTCCAGTTGCATGGTCCGTAATATAGAAAGACTATAGCAGTTTTACCGGGGCAGAATATGTTATAGAATATCTTGTATTAAAATGGAGTATATTACTATACAACATTGATTAACATATAAAAATGACATAATTAATAATCCAGAAGAGCTCACAAAGATGTAAAATACAGAATATACACCTACAACGATGTAAAAGAAATATGCATGTCAAGAGAAAAAAATCAGAAAATAAGCCGTTTTGTGGAATTAGTAGGAGTGGCTAGGAATTAAAATCATGAGACCCCACTCGATCTGACATAATCCTGTAACAAGCCAATCCCGCTCACAATTTAGATTGTAATTTCAACAATAAGCGTCACTGTAGAACATAACTAGTTACTGGTGCGTTTCCCAACAGTGGATAATATACACTTGATGCTTGGTCTCAGATTTAAGCTGCCCCAATATCCTTAGCAAGGAGACAAAAGGTTACCTGGGTAGAAGGGGCATTATCATCGATGAAGGGGGCTGCAAGGCTGATAAATGACGCCTCACCTACACCGACCAGCCTAAATATGGAGAGAATACTATGAGCAACTATCCACGACAGAATGTTGAACAGCCTCAGAGAATAGACTTACATGCGGAAAGCGGAAATGGACCAGAAATTCCAAGAGGACCCACAACCAACTACAGCAGCAGTCCAAACTAGCAATCCAACACCGATTAGCCGGAATGGATTCACTCTACAAAAGCAGAAAGAAGAATCTACTGATCAGTCACCATATAGCATGAAATGCAAGCGAATTGGATATTTGACACAAATAGCCATGATATTCATTTCTATCTTACGCTGACCCCCGCACTGCAAGTGTAAGGTTGCGTATACCCAACCCCCCACCCCTTACCCTCCCCTTTGGCACTGGGGTAATGCTGTTGTTGTCGGAGTATCACGCCATCTTTCACGTTATCTGACTCTAGGTATTTTTACATCACTTATGTAGGAAATTTTTCTTTGAAAGATCCAGCCATTTTTTGAGTTAGGAGCAAATATTAGCACTGCTAAGTGCTAGCAGCTTGGGCATGGTTTAGCCACAGGCCAAAGGCATTGATAACCCCGCTGTAAAATAACTGATAGATGACATGCGGCTGCCAAGTCTGAAGGCTGATTGGAAGGGAAAATTCAAGCTAGGAGCGGCAGAAGGGTTTGTTTTCAAACACTGCAACCAATCAGACTTTTTTATTGGGTTCAAGGTTTTGTGGGGTAACATTAGCTAGGTATGATAGAAAAAAAGTAAATTCAACTTGTCATTCCTTCATGGAATTTTGAAAGGTAGCTTTCTCAATGAGTCCAGAACTTCCCAACTGAAACAAAGCATGCTTACCGAAGACATCCATGATGAAGAACAAAAACATCACAACGCACCTTTTTGCCAGTGTAGCAAATATTGGGGAAGCCACCAGGAGCCCAACCATGAATGCAGATGATATCACACCATCTTCAAAATTGTTTAAGTCGAATTGTCCCCTACATGCATTAAGTGCAGTTATAAAATCAATACAGTTGGGAATATGAATGTAGATCAGCAAATTAGGCGAATAAGTCGATTCTCAAACAGGAAGTTCTGAAGATGCACAGTAAAGGCATTACCAACAAAGAAAGATTGGCTACTACTCTGCCTCCTCTGATCACTATCATATGCAAGCCTTGAAGGTACACAGTGGATACATTAGCAACAAAGAATGGTTAACTACTACTCTGCCTCCTCTAATCACTATCATATGCAAGGGCAAACACACAGAGAACAGGAAAAGAAACTTGAAGTAGATGATAGAGAGTAATGTATTGGTCACACCATTGATATGAGTGTTCACACAAACATAACCTGACAGAGTTCTCTTTCATGTTCATGTCGTTTGTTACCTTCTGCTAGAGTGAATACATTATTGAGATTTCGTTAATCTAAATAATTGGCAAGTTCATCAGTTATTGCCATCAAATCTCACTAAATGAATATGGATATTGCGGACAGTGAGATCAAACTAGTACCTATAACTCTGTAAGTTTACCCAAATAATGAGGAAAAAGGCTGAACTCTGAACAAAAGTGGTACAGTTTGAAATATGTGTAGCATGATGTTTTATCCCCTACAGAAACAAGGAATTACTGGAGGCAGACAAATAAAATGGGTACTGAAAAGAACTATAAACTAGCTAACTCATGATGTCACTTCCACAAATTTCCATCCAGAGGCAGTCCTCTATTGTGCTCAAAAGAAAGCGAAAAGAGTAGAAAGTACATATAGAGCTTACTGTATGCCGCTGCCACCAGTGCAAACGCCATCCTTTGTACAAGTCCGGCGACTACCATTCACACCATTGCTAGCAATTGCTCCCCGATCCAGGTAATTTATCAAGTTGATCATACAAAATATTACCAGTAATCTGCATAAAGTACACACATATATATTCAAATATAGAAACCCACCAGTAACACAAATCAGAAGCAGGACTGGCAGTATCAAACAGCTCTAATTCTAAACATACATACACAAAACTTTCTAGCATATGCAACATCCATGGAATTCACCCTGTTGTATCATCAATCATTGTCACTAAAACAGTTGTCAAGACACAAACTTTTACCACCATCAGAGTATGACAGTATCAAGCAGCTCCAATTCTAAACATACATACACAATAAGCACAAAGCTCAAACTTTCTACCATAGGCACCATCCATCATGATGTATCATCAGCCACTTTCACTAAAACAGCAGAATTGCAGGTCGAAATCATTCAACAGTTCTAAGACACAATCTTTTGCCACCATCAGAACAATGACAAACAGTATCAAGCAGCTCCAATTCAAAACATACATACGTTATAAACACAAAACTAAAGTTTTCTACCATATGCAACATCCATCCAAGTTTATCATCACTCATTGCCACTAAAACACCACAAATGCAGTTCAAATCACTCATTATGCATCAAGACACAATCTTTTCCCATCATCACAGCATCAAATGACTAACAAAAGACAACCCAATTACCAAAATTCAATCTTTCCAAACCCAACCCCTCCAACCCCCCAAAAACCAACACATTCTCATCACAACTAAAAACCCACATCACAGTTACACAAACCTACAACTACACATCATATAACAACCAGAAAAACTCACATAAATCAAAGTACACACCTTTTAGGAGTAAACCAAGAAGGCTTAGTAGTGATCCCAACACCACCCATCTGACATTGCTCACTCTTTGTCTCCTTTTCACACACAACATCAACATCAACAACAACTGATGTCTCATCATCCTTTGTCTCCTCCACTTTCTTTAAATTTTCTTCTCCCATCAAACCCAACAACAAAAAACCCAAAAAAAAAAAAACAGTATAATTCCTTGTCTTTTTGTTGGTATTTTACTAACAACTTAAGAATGTGATGTGAACTGATAATGTTACAGTAACACCACCAAATTTTCTAAAAAAACGCTTTTTTATATGAAAACTAAATAAATATTATAGTATGTTTAAAAAAGTTTACTAAGATTAGATTAGATACAAAGATTTTGTTGGTGATGTGCTGTCATTGTCAATGCGTCAGCTAGTGGTTGATGCTTTATGGGAAACATAGAAAAACAAAAATAAAGTTAGTTATCTTATAACTTTATCAACTTTTTTGTTGAGATTTGTTTAGAAGTTATAGGTTGGATAATAGCAAACATAATAATTAGTTATATTACTGTTACATTTTTTTATAAGCTAGGAACATAATATGACTGTTACCTTTTTTTTTATATGGGTAAGAAATAAAATGTATCATGATTATAGTGTCACAGTCATATAATGTTACATGATGGATGTACCATGAAATATGTACCATGTTATTTTACGAGGGCATTATGGTCCATGTTTATTGTCATGTTAATATATATATTTTTTTGGATGACGTGGGAACCCGCAACCGCTACCCTTCAAGTGCGCACTGGGTAAACCCCCGCCGTATGACCCTAGCCGGCAAAAGGCCACAGGGAGGTTAGCCAGTTGAAGCTGACCGGCTCAATCCAGGAGGCAAAAGGGGGGAATATCTCACCCTAAACCCCAAAAAGCCCACTGTCTTTGGATAAATATTTATTTTTATGTATGGATAAATATGATTCTTTACCAGTTTGTTACTAATGCTCAAACTATATGTTTGCCTTCACGTGTGAGTTAAAGTAGGAGTACTTCTTAAGTTTTTCACTTCTCATTGTCTTTTTGTCGTGTTTTCAATTTTTTTAAAGAGATATGACGAAGATATATGACCATCTGTGATTTTTAAATAACTACGAATATATACAAGTTTTAATTATTTTGATTATAAGTCTTTTATGGTGTTTTACTTTATTTCTTATACCGAGATAACAATACATTTTAAATGTACGAATGTGATTATGATCGTGTATGGTCAACCAATTAAAAGATAGTGATATCAATTTAATCTATAAATATATAAATTGTTATTGTAGAAAAGTATGATTGATTATAACTTGGATAAATATAGTAATTCTATTATTTTATAAATTACTCGTAATATTTTGTATTATATACAAGAAAATGTATGGTGTGTACAAATGACTCAATTTGTATTTATAGATATTAAACCTATATTTATAACTATGAAGATTTTAGCATGTAGAAAAATGGAAGAGGGGTCCGGGGGTGCAAATTAACAAAAGTTAATGTGGTTAAAAGGCGTTAACTCAAAAGAGTTAAATATTTCAAGATTGTATTCTTGGTTTTTGCCCCAATAATGCTCAGGGTTTAGAAGTTCACATTTCAATATATTATTGTATGTATTTTTTCATTATGTATACTGTTTTTTCCATCAAGCTATATGTATATTTTGATTTATAAGTATAGTATTCAATTATACTTTGAGATATATAATTAATTACGTTCTGTCATAAGAGTAACAACTAAGGCCCTCTGTCATAAGGTGCTATGGTTTCTACTTTCTAGGTAGAAAGCTTGCACTAATATGCACGTAAATATAAGATAATTCCATCATTATATTTTCCTCCAAACATTTCAATCCCCTTCAGACGAAAATAATTAGTATGTCAGTACTTAATATATCCCCAAGTCAGATAGCCTTACTGGTGCCTTAAATCTACTGAGTACTGACCATAGTAATTTGTGGTAATTGGCTATACTTCTTGCTATAAACTGCAAATATTGTCAAAAATACATCTTTGCTGACAAAGTAATAACGTGATACCAGAAAGAAAGTTCAATATTTACATTGAAAAATAGCCCTAGTAGTATAAATACTACAGGTGAATTACAAATTGATACAACATGATGCCACCTTTTTCATTTTCTAAAGAAACTACTGAACCAGTGAAGTAGTAGGGAAACTATAATGATGTACAAAAATTTAGTGTCTAAATTATAGCATCCTGTATTCCCGTCAACTGGACTTGCAGGAAAGAGTGTCATTCTCTTCCAACTCCTTCACCTTTCATCAACGCGTTGTTCTCGCTATCTATTTCTAAATGGGAGATGTATCCATCCTCCACATCTATACAATCTGAGGCATCACTTCCATTCACTTGAGCTGATCCAGTGAGGTCGTCATTTTCCGGAGAAGTTCCTATGGATCTTGCATTCATAATATCAGCAACCTTAACCTTCACAAGGACAAATAACTTATTAGTCAGAATTTGGTTTTTGGAACCTTCAGTATGTACCTGATGGTATTAAGACAAGCTCTGGAAATAGCAATGAACATTCAGTATTATTCTCACGATTCAGTGCGTTCTCCACCTACATATTAAAGCAGAAGTAGTTTTCCTTAACACAGAAATTACCAGTGTATTAGTAATCTAAGATAAGAGTGTTGACTACATAGCGTTTATCTTCCACTCCTAATGTCAAGGGGCTTCTAAAGATGTCCACACTACGAGGTCCAATATCATACAAAGCATACTTGTATTCTGAAACCCCAGATATACATGAAGCAATGAGGAGGAAAAGAATAAAGGAAGAACGGATGACAAATTGACAGTAAGAAAAAT
>CAAKMY010113261.1:0-33912 GCA_901111285.1 Corrigiola litoralis | reverse complement strand
AGCACGGGATGCTATCTAGTATGATCATATAAGGGGGAAGACAAGTTGTAGTGGGCTTTTATATGGGCTTATGGGAGAACTTTCCACGCAAGGCCGCAGGGGTACTAAGTACTCGAAGTTTAGTTCAATCGCAGTTCTCACGGGTTAGGCAGATGAACATTGACAATATATGTATCTTTGATGAATTATCTAGGAGCCCCCTTATTACAAGTTGCCACTTTACAAGGTTTCCCTCCTTAATACGGAGTATGATTTTGGTAATAATTACAAGAAGCTGTTCACTTTACAATGACAAATATGGCAATGACTTCTCTTCTCTTTTCTTCCCATTTTTCCGTTTGATAAGATTGAGTTTTGGATATGATACCGAGGACAAAATGTTGATCGAAGAAAGGGTTGTTGAAATTAATTCAATGCACATCTACATTAGCTCTTGAGGTTGGACGAGTAGACGACTATCACATTTTCCAGGAATTGGAATTATAATATAATCGTTATGAGAGTGTTTACTTAATTACTTTCACAATAAATTGTCTTTTGACACTCCTACTATCTTTTTTGTGTGTATAATACATAGTACTAGTATATTTTTCTATAAATAATGATAGTCCAAACAAAAAATAATGAAGTGGGAATAGACATTTCGTGATTTCCGGATGACAATGATGGTAAAACCCTTAAGTTGCATCTTCATGTGGAAGTACTCGATCTCTTCCAATAGGAAGTTAACCTTATTTTGATTTTTCCCTCACATAACACAAGTACACAACGATCATTTTCCCAAAAAATGACTAAATCACTTGTTCACTCATTCATATCCATGAAAAGAAATTATGTATATATGCCTTTTTTCATGCATTCTTGACATAAATTCCTTGAAGTTTTTTCTTCTTCTTTGTACATTCATTGTCTCTATAGTCTACATCAATTCATCTCTATTTTTCTACTCTCACTATTGATACACATCAATACATTATCACACAAGTATACAACCACCAATCCCTCAAAAACTCGGCTAAATCACTTGCACAAATCATACAACACCAAATTTGATATGTGTATTCATACGCTACTCGACTCAACCTTATTTTTTACACATTCTTAACATCACCCCTCGAGTATTTCCCATACATTCTTAACAGTAAGATTTTCTTACACCACAACAGAAAAAACACTGTCAGTAAAACTCTTCCAAAAAAACTACTTTCATTCAATGTGTCAGAACTCAACACACTTCCCCACGTACTGTAGTGCATGTACATGCACTAACTCCCTCACTTACTAGATACCAACGTACATCACATCACCTATAAATAGACCACCTATAAATAGATAGACCACCTATATATAGATCACTTATAAAGTTATAAATAGATACTCTACTGAAGACAAAACTCCAAAGACTTAAACTCAACTCTTTTCCACACACTCCAAGATAATCACACGTACTCCCTCCCATGGAGCTTGCACACTGCACTCCACTCTCTCTCCTTTCTCCCAACCTCTTCAATCCCAAAAAACTCCATTCTTCAACCTTAAGCTCCATTTCTTTGCATGGTCATCTTCACAGTGGACCTATCTCAAATGGGTTGGTTCCAAATTTGGGAAAGAGTGGGTGTGTGGTGGTGAATGCAAGGGATGGTGTGAGCAGCATTGAGGTTGTGATGGAGAAGCCATGCAGGTCTGTTCGTTTCGAGGTTTTGCCCGGCGGGCCGACGCCGTATGGGGCTAGTTTGGTTGATGGAGGGGTTAATTTTGCTATATTTTCCGGGCATTCTGTTTCTGCTACTATTTGCTTGATCAGCTTGGCTGATTTGCAGCAGGTGTGGGGAGTTTTTTTGTTGGTTTTAGCGATGCTGTGTTTTTTGTTCTTGTTGTTGATCTTTTGGTGGTTAAGTTGGTGTAATGTTGCTTTGTTTGATCATTTTATTAGTTTTCTTTGTGGGGTTTTTAGTGATTAGTTTAATTTGGTGTGTTTGTAGTGTTATTGAGTTGCTGGTAGTAATTTGGTTTAATGTTGCGTTAATGTGATCATTGGATTAGTTTTGTTTAGGGTGTTTTTAGTAATTAGTTTAATTTGGTGTGTTTGTAGTGTTATTGAGTTGCTGGTAGTAATTTGGTTTAATGTTGTTTTGATTTGATCATTTGAGTAGTTTGCTTGTGGGTTTTTTTAGTGATTAGTTTGGTTTGGTGTGTTTGTATTGGGGATCATTATTCATTTTATGGGTTTTGTTTAGTTCTTTATTCAAATTGTGTTGTTTCATTGTTCTTGTTGTTTGTAGTATTATTGATTCATTGGTAGCAATGTGGTTTAATGTTGCTTTGTATTGATCATTTAATAGTTTGGTGTTTTTTACATTGACATTTATTTGGGTTTTGTTTAATATTGTTACATTGGGTTAATTGATTGTTATTGTTGTTTGTAATGTTTGAGAATTAGAAGGGGGGAATGTGGTTCATTGATGATTTACTTTGATCATTGGATTGTTTTTTTTTTTTTTTTCGTTTTTGGGTGTGGGGGTTCATTTTCTTTTTCTGGAATTTGTTTAATTTTGTGAAAATGAGTACTTCGGGGTGTAATGGAACTTTGTTTTGCATTAATTGATTGGTAGTACTATAAAGTATTCATTTTTCTTGGGTTGTGTATTGTTTCTCATATTGAGTCTCTTGTGTTTTTGTTGGTTTTATTGGTTGTGATTAGTGTGGCGGTTAATCTGGTGAGGCCATGCTTTGATGTGCAATATTTGTATGGTATTACAATGGTATTTTTCAGCCATCTTCTAGTTTTCTCTAGTCTTGTCAATTGGCTTTCTTTGATTTGGTAGTTGTTGGTTGTGATTGGTTTAGTTGCTCTTCTGGTTCAATTTTGTCTGGTTATGCTTTATTTGATTGTTGTTATTATGGGGTTTTCTCTTTTCTTTGGCATATGTATATGAATGATGCCATGAAGTCCTAGTAATTTTCAACTTTCATTCATTAGCATGGCCACGATGAAAGAGGAAGAAAGGGCGCATGTGTTGAGTTTGTCAAATTAAAACCCTTTAACTTCCTCCAAGGAGTGTCAAATGTTTTCCATAAATATTCTGATTACATGAAAGAGATCTCTTCCTGGTACTTGGACAAGCATGCTACTCTTATATCATAATTACGCTACTTAAACTCTGTACGAGCTTGCCTTGAGCTTGTGTTTCTTAGGTAACTCTTTGATTTAGTGGTTCAACATTTGGCTAGAAGGGTTATGGAGCCTTACTGAGTCTTGTACATCATAAAGTAGCAGCATCTAGATAACTCAGGTTTCAATCTGGTGTGCTCAAGCTAATATATCTTGTGAAGTTGTTAGAGAAACGAGTTCTGTCCTACTTGAGACCGTCCTTCAGCTCTAAATAACTTCCTTCAGTCAATCTGTGGCTTTCGATGTCTCCTTAATTACAATCCTCTAAGTGTGTGTTCCATCTCATCTGTTTTTTTACCTGGATTATATCGTACTAATTGCCTGTAGAATCGGATTATCTGATACATTAACTGATCTAAAACTGAAACGACATAAACTATGACCAGTACTAATTTTCAATATTAAAAAGGTTCTTAACAACAGCGAGTACCCTGTGCATGTGATAGAGGTGAATCAGTAACTGACTATTAGAAGGAGCTAACAGACCAGCTAGTTTGACTCGTCAATTTCATTAAAAGGGCTCAGAAACGAGTACCCAAATGTTGTCAGTTTGCTGCATAAATTCCCGTACTCTTTTAGGGCAATGGAATAGTTGATTAATTTCTCCCGGTCGTTTCTGTTTGGTTTCATCTGTCACTTGTCTAAGATTTTTTTCATATAGCTAATTGTGCATCTAATCATTGCTGTATTTCTGATGCAGAATAGAGTAACCGAGGAAATCACTCTTGACCCGTTGACAAACAGGACTGGAGATATCTGGCATGTTCTTCTAAAGGGGAACTTTGATAATATGCTATATGGATACAGATTTGATGGCCCATTCTCACCAGAAGAGGGACATTACTATGATCCGTCGCGCATAGTATTGGATCCTTTTGCAAAAGTTAGTGGCTATATTGTTGTGATACTTCTTTAATGTATGGTATTATTATTTATTTATTTATTAGAAATGCATTCTATTTCTTGGTCCTGGAAGGGTCTATGATAATGTATGTTGTGACAGATATATTCCTTTTGTTTCCTTCATTAATTAACTCATTTTTCTATTTTTTTTGTCTAGGCAGTTATTAGCAGGGGGGACTATGGTGTGTTAGGACCTGAAGGTAGCTGTTGGCCTCAAATGGCCTGCATGATACCATCTCCAGGTGATGAGGTAGAAACTTAGTCCTAGTAGATACATATGCCATTGATTCTTAAGTTTGTTTAGAAATGTTCTTATCTAGTAAACAAATATCTGTGCATGTGTCTTAAGGCCGGCTATAAAGTTGATGCATAAAAGTTACACTCTCATCTTTCTGTGTGTTATCTAATTGTGAATCGATTTGATGATTGATCATTAAGTCTTTCTATAATTTGATGTTGAAAATGACATCTACCTTCTATTTAACATCCAGTTTTTTTTCTGTAGTTAATCCTTTTAAAATCATGCAGTGAATAAATCCAAGCAGTTGAAAAACACGTGAAGGGCCATAAGAGCTGTTACTATCTTAAGTTTCATGTAATGTCGTGTTGTCAAACCCATTACACGCACTTAAATCTTGAATATTGGACTTTCTTGTTCAGATAATTAAGATTAATGTGTCTCATCTACCTATACCTTGCTCTTGGAAAAATAATTCATGTTATTTGGAGAAATATGGGTTGGTTTGTTGGCTTAGTACCCTTAGTCACTAGGAAGAAATCCATTAAGGGCTTTCACTGGCCAGTCTCATATTGAGAAAAGGGTTGTGTCTATGTGTTCTGGAGTTAGTGTATGTTAGGCAGATGGGATTCCCTGCAGAATTTCAGCATTTTTGTCTGTATTTCAAGCAAATTCCCCTTGACTCAACCTTGTCTCAGTGGTGCTTTGGCAGCAATGTACTAAGCTACCCTAGATCTTAGGTATAATACATGCACATGGGCATAATAGCTGACTTGCTGAGTGCACAAGGACAATCAAGGCATGGCTTTCTTAGTGTGACTATGAAAGAAGCAACACTCAGGGATGTATGTTCAGAAGGCACGTCTGAAGCGAAATGCACCCTTATTTGTCGGCGATAATTTGTCTTTTGAGTGCTGCAGTGCTGTTTGATTGACTCTGGGAAGTATACATAATGCATTGTATCATTGAACAATATTCCAAAACTGACACATTACTATATTAGTATCTAGTGTTTTCAGAGTCAGGTACACTAATTCAATTTGCAACTTCAACACCATCCATGCTTTAGTCTTCATCAAAGGGCAAGTTCCTCTGAATTTGTTCTTTTTCAGAAAACGAAACAAGGTTGATTCCACATCAAGTGGGCCTTAAAGAATCTTCTACTGGAATCTTTCATAATGTATCTACTAATTGTACTAATTTGCAAAAAGATTAGTATGTGTCTAACCTGTTTATATGTGACTACCAGCCATGGTTCCACGTGTATGTCATAAGATGACTTTGTAGATATAATACACCGAATTCCTGTGACCTCTTGCTTACATTAGCAATGTCAGTGGTTCACACGGGTTGCAGATCAACAATTGGAGTAGCTACAAAAATAAATATGTCAATTATTTGCATAATATTGAACTAGACTTTAGGCATAGAAAACCAGATGCCATGGGACTGTTTGACTACTCTGGATCCTTCAAATAATCTTGGAGATCTATGTATGTAGAATACTAGAATTGTTCTTAAGTTTCTGGAAAAGATAAACCTTTTTGCTTAGTTCATAGCAATATTTTCCTCTGTTTGGTTGTATCATACAGTAATGCGAAACAGGGTGATAGTGGTATACTGGTACCTTTGACATTGTCTAATTTTCAGCAATGTTTTGATGCATGCCTTTGATACTTCAGTTTGATTGGCAAGGAGATCTACCCCTTAAGTATCCGCAGAGAGATCTTGTTATATATGAGATGCATGTTCGTGGATTCACGAAGCATGAATCAAGCAAGACCAAGTACCCGGGTACATACCTTGGTGTGATAGAGAAACTTGATCACTTGAAGGTATTTGTCCTCGAAAGCAAGTAATTAATTGTCTTTTTAAAATATCTATTTTTTACTCGAATGAAGAAATAGATGATGAAATTTATTTATAAGGCTTTTCTCAAGGGATTTGTTGTACTTGCACTGTTTATACTTGAAGGTCTTTTGCTAATTTCTTAACATGGTCAAACATTCCACACTCTCGGATAGTATGCATAGTTTCCTTCACTCTTTTACCTTTCCTTGTTTCTGTTTGTGCACCATTTACTGATAATAACATAGTTTATTCGTAGGTATTTTATCTGTCCAAAACTCCAGATGTATACATCTTTGTACTACATTTTGCTACTTAATTTATAGTGTATGCAGTGGTAAGCCTAAAGTCCAAATGACTTGAACTTGACATGTTAGGAGTAAAAATGATGTGCCGTTTGATGCAAACAGCAGTAAATTCTTAGGTGGTAGCTGGTGTGGTGAAATTTCATCATGTGCTTTCTTGTGCAGGAACTCGGGATTAATTGCATAGAGTTAATGCCATGTCACGAGTTCAATGAGCTAGAGTATTACAGCTATAATTCTGCCCTGGGAGATTACAAGTATTACTTCCTCTTTCCTCTCATAAAAATACTTTCACCAAGTAAATGAGCTAAGTTGGTTACATGTTTAGTGTTTTTTCCTTGGTGGCTAAATGATACTCGCACAAAAATTAATTGTGGGAGATATACATATTTCTTGGAGAAGAGAGGGGGGGGGGGGATAAAACAACATTTCTAATTGACCGAAGAACATCTTTTGACCATTCGATTAGTGGTTGGCAGTTTTGTGCATGTCGAACTTTTTAGTAAATCGCTGAGGAGGTTTGTAGTAATCCTGAGTTATTCTCTTAATTCTACTCTATTAACATGAATTCGGGAAACATTGTTATATCTAATGCTGTTAATAATAGTAAGTTCTAATGTGGAAGCTGCTGACAGTTTTATACTTACTTCCTCGGTTAGTTTTGATCCCACGTTTCTCTTGATAATTTACTTAGCTCCTCCTGTCCTCCATAGTCCATACCTCTGCATATTCATTCCTTCTGATATGTCTGATAAACATATTTCTTTCAGAGCCCTTTGTATACGAGCTCACACTAATAAATGACAGCATTTTCGTCCACAGGGTCAATTTTTGGGGCTATTCTACTATCAGCTTTTTTTCACCCATGATAAGATATTCATCATCTGGCATACGTAATTGTGGTCGTGAAGCCATAAATGAGTTCAAACTTCTTGTTAGAGAGGCACATAAAAGGGGTATTGAGGTGAGACCTCATGCCAACGTATTTATTTCTTCTTTAAGGGTTTTATCTAGTCTACTTATTTTTTCCACATTGTCAGGTCATCATGGATGTAGTTTTTAATCACACAGCTGAAGGAAATGAGAAAGGTCCGATTTTGTCTTTCAGAGGCATTGACAACAGTGTTTTCTACATGCTCGCGCCAAAGGTATTTCTTCTTCCTTCGTTCATCGGTTTTAGCATTCGAAGAACTCTTGAAACCAATTTTGTGAAAATTAAAGATTATGTTAGATCCTAGAATTTGAAGCAAGAATATTCTGTTTCCCATTTTTAAATACATTTATATATCAAGACGAACTTGTCAGGATACACTTTACTTAGTAAAAAAAACTTAAAGTTTTTTTTTTGTCTTAGCCAGACTCTAATTTATAGAATTCATCTTGATTTTTGTCTTTTTTGTGCACGCTGCAGAGAATTCCATACCACGGAACTTGAAAATTAGTAATGTTCATATATGCATTCCTCTTTGCCCCCAACTCCCCAAGGCCTTTTATCTCTCATACAATTTGGCTTCTGGCTATCACTATTGTTTCATGTTATAATATAAACTTTCAGTATGTATTAATTATGATGCCTACATCAAATTCTCAGGGGGAATTTTACAACTATTCAGGCTGTGGGAACACTTTCAATTGCAACCACCCTGTTGTACGTCAGTTCATTGTGGACTGTTTAAGGTGATTTTTAGTATCTAGATAAACATTAGATGTCTATATTGGATGTGATTTTATTGCTGAGGACTCGTAAAGTAACGATAAATTTGATGTTATTAGTCATAATTTCTTAACAATCAGCTTGTGTTATCTCGCAATCTGTCACAATATGTGAATACACAACTACAGACAATGATAGAACAATTATGCAGGTCCCTCTGTTTCACTACCTTGAGAATGATCAGAGAATTGAAGTTGAAATGAACATTTTGCTTCTCTGTGATGGTTAGCTATGTAAAGAGTTTGGTTGCATTATTGGTTGGAATTGTAATTAACGTTTTGCTTCACTTTTGTTCTACCGGAGAACCTGATACCTTCTATAGTTTTATGTCTATGGCATTTTTATCACTTTATTCTTCTATATAATGCTCTATATGTTCCAATAATACTTCTGATAATTCCATGCAACAGGTACTGGGTGACAGAAATGCACATCGATGGTTTTCGCTTTGATCTGGCTTCTATATTGACTAGGGGCAGCAGGTTACTTTCTTCAATAAGCAATTTTCTTGTCTGATTAGTGGAATATCAAATTCCATCAGATTTCTTTTTTCTTTTCTCATTTGCTTTTCTCTTTTTTTGCTTAAGTCTCTGGGGTGGTGTCAATGTTTATGGGACTGCAACTGATAGCATGCTTACGACAGGCGCACCTTTGAGCAGCCCTCCACTGCTTGATATGATTAGTAATGATCCAATACTATGTAGAGTGAAGGTGAATACTGCTAATTTGCTTCCTGATTTTCTGTTGTAAACTCTTCTCCTTGTGGCCAATGGTCAGTTTATGTGATTTTGAAAGAATTGAGTTTTTATACATAACCGTGGATTATAAGAGAACCTAGCTTGCACAACCATCTCAAGTGAAGTAAATACAGTACATAAACATTTTTACTTGAGATAAGCACACATGCACCGGGACATGTACAGTCGTGGTATCAAAAAATGCTGAGACAGGCTTTAACTTATGAGTGAGCAGGTGTCATGAGGGCTCCCTCCCTGTTTTCCCATTCCAATTACCTAAAAGTGAAATTCTAGATACCTAACCCCCTCCCCCTGTTTTCGTGATTTATGTCATTGTGAGGCAGAACGTTAGTATTGCACTTTCATAAAAGAAAGTAGAGTTTAACCTGATAAGTATAGTACAATGTAATCCTACGACACCCTCATGTTCAAAATATTGTTTCTAGTTTATGTAGCTACGATCAAACAGAACTTTTTAATTGTAAACCTTTCACACGTGTATTCTGAATGCGCTCAAGTTTCTTGTCTGGTTGAAAAACATAACTCTTGTGGATATGAAGAATGTTGCTGTGTATTATACTATTGCTCTATGTAAGTAGAAAGCATACGATATATTTGAAGTATCAATGGAAACTTCACCAATAAGAGAACACATTGGTGCTATAGTTCTTGGATAAAGGGTTCTTGTTTTATTCAAAAACTGATAGAGATCCTCGTAATTTTTCTATCATCTTTCCTATCCTTTTTTTCTGTGTTAGTTAGGAGATGCATACGTGTCAGTTGCAAAGGTCTAGTTGGGCCCTTTATGTCAGCTGTTCCTTGAACCCATAGCAGAGAGCTCCTGCCTCCAAGTTATTAGTTGTAGGCATTTAGGGATCAGTAACTTTGATGTGCTGTTTGCTCTAATAATTTGCTGCTTGCTCTAATATTTCATTTTGCTTACTCTACTGAGCTATTTTATGGACTTAATGGACTATGGGATGAAAAAAAACCCTGGTTGAGGATCTGGTCACCCATGCATTGGAGCTTCTTTATTATTGATGGTGTCTGCTACACAAATTTGTGCATTACTCTTTTTGTGGTATTCTAAAGTTGTGGGAACTTGCACTTTTTTTATAATTCTGTGAACCTGAGTACCTATCTGATGATGTCTTGTGTCAGCTTATTGCTGAAGCATGGGACTGTGGAGGACTGTATCAAGTTGGAGATTTCCCTCACTGGGGTGTCTGGTCTGAATGGAATGGAAAGGTTATATCCTGGCATTTTCCTGGTAGAATATAATTATATTCAACTATTGTTTCAGTGCTATTCTCTCTTATGTCATTGGTTTGGAGTACAAACCTAGTCTTCTGAAGTCCTTTGAGTATATTGAATTGATACACAGAATCCTGTTCTTGGTGAGGCCATACTGGGTTATTGTTACTGATTTTGTTTTCTCAATTGACATGGGGAGCTTTTCTATTCTAATTCTTTGTACAAAGAATACGAGATTCTAACAGTTTGAAAAGAATAGCTTAGTATAAATAGAATGTTGCTGGTAACCTTGTTTGAAGTATCGTTGCGTCCTTGTTTTTTGTAATTATAGCTACTCTTATCTTTTGTAACATTAAGTTCTGCTTTCATTGGGAATATCTTGTGTGAAGTATCGGGACATGGTGCGGCTTTTTATCAAAGGGAGTGATGGATTTGCTGGTGCTTTTGCCGAATGCCTGTGTGGTAGCCCAAATCTGTATCAGGTATATAAATTAATTTTGTCATTTTTGGTGATTGTTGTAATTTCTTCTGCAAGTGGCATGCTTTGTAAGATTAACTCTTTCTGGAAGGGATAAACCAGTGGTAAAACCATGATGCTGACATGTTTCTTCACAAAACTTCCAGAAGGGAGGAAGGAGGCCATGGCATAGTATTAACTTTATCTGCGCACATGATGGTTTTACTTTGGCTGACTTAGTGACATACAATGAAAAGCACAATTTAGCGAACGGTGAAAACAACAATGACGGAGAGAATCATAATAACAGCTGGAACTGTGGGCAGGTATGTCATTATGTGCCCTAGTTTGCCTTTTGCTATATCTCGAGGCACGAAGAAAACTAATCTTTGCTATCATTTGAGTAATTTGATTCTCCTCAATGGTGAAACTGTGAAAGCATAACGTAGAAAGACACACTTTTGCATATGGTGTGTCAGGTGTGATAGTTTTGGTCTTGAGCTCTTCATATTTATGCATGTATGTAGATAATAATGGAAAAATCCACATTGAAGTATCGTAAGATTTGAATTAAAATACAAATCAGGTGGCTGGTTGAAGCAAGCAAACGAATGAATATGCCATTCATTCAAATTGTTGTGAGCTAGTATTTGAAGTTACATGTCTCTTTTGGTTCCTGTATTTAAACCAATTATAATTAGGGAAAACTGTTGTTCAGGAAGGTGAATTTGCCAGCATTTCTGTTAAGAAATTGAGGAAGCGACAAATGCGAAATTTCTTCCTCTGCCTCATGATCTCCCAGGTACTGTGAGCATAATGTATCTTATTTTATAGACGAAAGCTAACAGATGACCATTGAATTTATAGCTTTTTTTTTTATTTTACTTCTTAGCTGTTTTGCTTACTTGTCAGCCATCCATTTCTTTATAAGCGCCTTTACAAAATAATAATACTACTTTGGACTTCGGTAGTTTGGCTTGCAAACCTTTCAGAGAACACTGTTTGTGACTTGTGTGTTACTCGGCAGGTCGTAAGTAACTTCTTTAAGATGACTGATTGATAGTAATACTACTGGTAGTAAAAGGGCTTTGGAAACCTCTCAAAGAACACTTTAGTGACCTTTTTGTGTTACTTGGCAGGTTTAACTACTTGATGAGTGATTCTAGATGGTGATAGCTGTTTTTCGTAGTGCTCTGTTCTTACTAGTACAGTTAAACTCATATACATGTGAATAAGGGAGCAGGCTGATACTTTTGGTGGTCTGGTGCTATTGATGACTTGTTCAAACTGGTGTTTTCACCTGCTTTTGTTTTCTCCTACTTCTGATGGCCCCTTTTTTAGCATAGCTGAATCCATACAAGTGAATATATTAGAAGCTCTGCTATTTATTCTTATTCCTTTTCTGCAAAATGCTTCTGGAGCCTTCTAGTATTGGTACCTTTAGAATGACTTTCATTGAGATCCTTTTACATGCAGGGTGTTCCTATGATCTACATGGGTGACGAGTATGGCCACACAAAAGGAGGAAATAACAATTCATATTGCCACGATAACTATGTAAACACTGTTCTTAAATGAGTCTAATACTGAAACATTGAAGGGCGCATGTAAACCCTTTTAAGTAATTGTATATGTGATGCAGATAAACTACTTTCGGTGGGATAAGAAGGACGAGTCTGCTTCTGATTACCTCAGATTTTGCAGTCTGATGACCAAGTTTCGGAGGTGTAATTCATTCTCATACTAGTTATAACAGTTGATATATCCTCTCGCAAGCTACTAACATAGTTACATGTTTAATCTTCAGTGAATGTGAATCACTTGGTTTAAACGACTTCCCAACATCAGAGCGATTGCAATGGCATGGCCATGTTCCTGGGTGTCCAGATTGGTCAGAAACGAGCCGTTTTGTAGCATTTACTATGGTATGTTGAACCGCTTCTCTTTTAACAGTAGTATGCAGCTCTTTGTGTTTATTTTAAGATTGATTTTTCAGAGTGTGAGCCTCTCACATGGTTGACATTATCTTCCAAATTCAACCTTCTTATAATAAGGTGAACAGAATTTATTTTGTACCGAGTCCATGGAGGCATATATTTTCCTTAGGTGGCTTTCTAATCTAATGTCACCTCCACTGGTCAGTCATAAGAAAACCAGTGGTTGTCATAGAATGACAGTAGTTCATTTTCTTGCCACTTGATGCATTTTCCTGCTAATAGATTTCTAACTGATGAGTGCAGAAAGACTTGGTGAAGGGAGAAATATATGTTGCTTTCAATACCAGTCATTTGCCAGTCACCATCACTTTGCCGGATCGACCTGGTTATAGATGGGAGCCTTTGGCTGACACCAGCAAGCCTGCACCCTATGACTTCCTATCCGACGACCTTGCGGAGAGACAGACAGCGGTTAAGCAATACTACCATTTCCTTGATGGCAATTTGTACCCAATGCTTAGTTATTCTTCCATTATTCTGTTACTGAAGCCGGACGACCAAAGTGCGTAGTATGTCTACCGTGCTCACTGTACATTTATCTGTACATAGGTTAGAACTTACAGCTTCAGATGCCAGATCAGCAAGCAGAGCACTCTTTGTTCAAAGTGGCTCTGATACAAGTACTAGGAGAGGGGATGAGTGTAAAGGATCATTGTCATTGTGGACTTGCCATGGTCCATATCCCATAGATCCCAATGTACATGATGAATATTGGGAACTCACCCCTTATATTATAGATTAATAATAAAAAAGAAATTATTTAAGGGTAACTTTGATAAGTTTTTCTCCCCTTAAGTTCTCTATATGGCCGTTTCTTCTTGTTACTTACTTGATTAGCTAACTATTTGATACATAAGCAACGAGCCATCTGGTTACAACTTACAAATACACAGGTCTAAGCCCAAGGTCAATAGATTTTCTGACTGCATCTAGAATCAGCTGAGTCTTTCTACTTATGTCAGGCCACAATTTACTTGAGCCACATCCAGAACTCTTAATTTTCTTAACAAGGTTGGCAAATTCTTGAATCATTAGAGCTTCTTGAGGGAGCTGAGTCTCCACTAGGACTTCCTCCAGTTCCACACTCCACTCAGTGTGATCCACAAACTTCGCACCACTTGTTAGCGAAAATGAGGCCGAATTTTCCTGGTGAGGAATTGCTAGATCATCGAGGCGAAGGGTGCCAAGCGAACTGTAGACAGTCAAGTCCATAGACACATGAGAAAGAAAAGAGCAGTGAAATGTTGCGTTTATCTTTTGTTCTTGCTCCCAGTGCAAGGAAGCATTACAAGCCAAAATGATGCCCTCTGAATTAAGGGTAGGCTCTGATAAGGCTCTTACAAAAGTGGGTAGTTCATAGTTTGTTGCCCACAAGATGGCTGCAATGCAGTACCAGCCTAGATCGCCGAGAGCTCCAAGAGCATCACAATCTTGCTTTACCCTTATATTGTTCTCCAAGAATGTTGGGTCTGCTAGGAAACATGATGAGCAATTGATCTGAGAGGAGAAAGTCTTGTATGAGACCGTTTATGAAATGAGAATTATCCGGCACAATGTAATCATAATCACGAAGATGAAACGTAGGATATGATGATGTTGAGATAGACCAGAGGAGAAATATTATTCGAGCAAATAATAAGAGTAAATTCATTTAATCACCTGATGAATCTGTCCAAAGCTTCTTGAATCAGTGAGCTTCTGCTTCATCTTAGCAGTCCTAGGATGATGGTACCACATAGTGCCATCCATAAACTGCACACCATTCAACTCACAAGCTTCCAGTATTTGCTCAAGTTGAGCTGAGTCTAAGGCAGTTGGCTTCTCAAGCAGCAAATGCTTCTTCTTATAGGCAGTTAACACTGCCCACTCGACGTGGAGACTTGTCGGCAATGGCATGTAAACTGCATCGACTAAAGGGTCATCTAGCAGCTCATTGTAGCTGCCATGTACTCTGATCAATTCTCCATCAACTAACATGCCATTTTCAGCTGCGAATGCCTTCGCCTTTTCGAGTGAACGGCTAGCAATGGCATGGAGAGTAGAGTTTGGAGCTAGCGTGATGGCTCTGCATATTTTTCTAGCTATGCTTGCACATCCCATAATACCAAACCGTATTACTGTTTGATCTTCTTCCATTTTGATAATTATCTGTGCTTACTATGTTCCTCAATAGTCAATCAAGAAGCTCTTAGTTTGTCTTGTGAACTCAGTAGTTGCGTATGTATGGTTGTGTATGGATAAGAAAATATGGTTGAACTTGCAGCCAATTTATTTTCATGTGCATACGGTAAATTGATTGGCGTACAATGCAACAACTTGATAGACTATGTAAGTCTAGACGTGGCAATCGGCAATCCGGTTCAATTACTGGTTGAGTTATTTCGAGTTGGGTCGATTGGATTTCGATTTGTCGGGTCTTGATAGACTTTGGGGTCGAGTTGGATTCGGTTTAGGTGGGTTACTTTCGCTTGTCGTTTAGTTTTATTATGTAAGTCTTTGAATATTGTCGTCGTTTAAATAAAAATTGAGTTACTTTGAGTTTAAATTTGGTTGAATTCGTTTATGTTAGGTTATAATCTGCTTGCACGTTTCAGGTCGATTTCGTTTTTAAGTTTTATTTCTTAAAACTCTTACCAGGTTTGGTTAAGCATCTCGATTTGGTTCTTCTTTTGAGTTCTGATTTTCTCGGATTCGGTCGGGTTGTGTTTTTGAAAGCTTCGGTTCAATGTCTTGAAATAGATCAATTTTTTAGCTTTAACTTTGTCAATCTTATGGCAATGTAAGTATACCTAGCAAAGCTCCCCGATTCTACGTAGGTGGCTCGGACTGTCCGAATCCTACTCGTTTTAACCCGAGTAAATCAGTATCTAAAACCCTATAGGGACCGATATCCGAAAGTTCAAGACCCGAAACCGACCTGACCTAACTCGAACCCAATTCAAACTAAAATATACTCTCACCCACTACATATCTCAAAAACTACACAATCTATACCATACTCCCAAGAGCATGTGCTCCCACTAGAATTTTTTGTACCTTTTGTCAAATTTCTTTTATCTTATCAAAAAAGGTACAAAAAAAAAAAAAAAACACTAAAAGGTACAAGAAAACTAGGATGGAAACACATGCTCCCGGAAATACCTAATAATTTGCCCCAAAACTATCATAACCCAAATAAACCGTACTCATGATAATGCTACATACAATAACCCGACCCACCCATTCCCAACTCGACCCACCCAATTGCGAGCTACAAGTAATGGCCTATTGAGTTACCAACGACCCAATAGGTCCACCCACCAGTCCACCACCCACCCACCCCACCTCCAAAATAAAAAAGTATAAGAAAAATCATATTCCACGTGTCACACAGAAAGCTGACTAACCAATAGAAAACAAAAGAAAGATCCACATAATCATCATTAAAAAAGATTGAGTGGCCAGGTAAAAGTAAAACAAACAAAATTAGTGTAGTGACTAAACAGCTCTGGAAAAATCTAGACACCAACCGAACACTCTTAAAACCCCATAATAATCATATTATTTATTTATGCTACAACTGTACTGGAGTACTTATATTACACTCAGTAATAATTACAGTTTCATATTATCATTTTGTCACACTTTCATAAAAACCATACTATAATGAAGATGAATGGGGGGTTGAAAGTGAAAAGAAAGGAGTTGGAAGATTTCAACGATGACTTCTCTGAATTCTCCCTCTCTTCTCCTGCCCGTAAAATTCGTCGCCTGGTAATTTCTTTTTTTTTTATTATTATATTATATTTTACTATTATGCTTATTTTTGCTAATAATGGCCACTTTTTTTTACTTGGGTTTTTGAGAATTTCTGTATGTTTATTGATGTAAGGACTTAGTTGGACAAAAGGGTACTTTTTGTTTTGCTGAAAATTGTTTGCATTTAATTGTTTTGTGGGATTTTCTTTTATGCATATTTTGCTAGTAAATGGCCACTTTTAATTTAGTTGGGTTTTTGAGAATTTCTGTATGTTTACTGATTTAAGGACTTAGCTGGACAAAAGGGTAGTTTTTGTTTTGCTGAAAATTGTTGCATTTGTTTATTTTGTGTGATTTTCTTGTTATTTTATTAAAAAATCAAAAGAATTCTTTGTTATTTAATAATGTCAAGTGTTAGTTGGCCAATTGTGTAGCTTATAATTTGCTTAATTTTGTTGCAATTTGATTGTTTATTTTTAATAGGGAGGATTTAATCATTTTTACAGATTTTAAGTGTTAATTAGGTAGTTTTTGTTCGATCATTTTAGTGCCATCATTTGACATCTGTAAAGCAAGGTTGGCCTAATGGTTGGGGGTTCAACCTGGTGGTTGTCCGAGGTTCAAATCCTTATATTCCCCTTGCTAGCATTAGCTGCTCCAATGTACCGAAACAAAAAACAACCCTACTCCTTTATCCTGGTTGGGACCGGCAATGAACACTACGAACTGAAGCTCATTGCACACTGCTCAAGTCAAATCATAGATATATATCCTTTTTTGGGCCAGTATGGTTTTGTCTACTTTTATGATAAAAAAAAAAGACGGTCTCTCCCAAGACTTTCTGTTAAGTTTATGACGGTTCATGTTAGCCACCCCCTAAGCAATCTGCGATTAAGGCTCTGATGTTGTTGTTTTGATCATTTCAGTGGGATTTTGCTAAATTTTTTACACCCTATCACCGATTTGGAATGTTGGTTGGGGAATTCGGAATTTTTTTGTTTTGATGATGTGTTGCAATTTAGTGGTGTTCCGTGAAATTTCTTCTTATTTTTTTTACTACTACTAGGATATGAAGTGTTAGGTAGGAAAAAGGGTAGTTTTTGTTTGCTTAATTTTTTGTCTAGGTGAAACTAGAAAGTAATTGTATTTCTTAAGTTGTGTTTGCATCATATGTGATAATAACGGTATATGTTTTAGATGGGATGATAAAATGTTGAGCCCTACTGATTGCTATAACACTTTTGAGTTGGAGAATCTTGGTTGATTAAACTAGGATTTTATATATGCTGATGATGTGTTTGAAATGGGTTCTGATTAGGATTTGCCGCCGATTGTTGAAGAGGAGGTAGATTTTCCGATGGGATATGAACAGTCCATGACCCAAAGCACTGTCTCCGGCGGTGTTGGAAAGCGACCGGTGATCGAGGAGTTGCCATTTGTTCCCGATAATGAAGAGAAAGCTATTGTTCTGTTCAAACCTATCAACACCCCACTCACTTACACGGTTGATCCAAACCTGATCTCCACTTTCAGAAGTGAGTCCTCTGATAGTCTTATTGCTACTATACTTAGTTGCTGTGATTGGTGGTATGACACTGCTGATGTGTTTCTGTTAAATTTCTGTGTGGTATTACTTCAATAGTTGGGAAGTCACTACTTAGGGCTCTTCCTTTAGGTTTGCTAGATCTGTATGATCTGTTTTCTTGTTATTAAGGCTATCTAGCTGATGGTCAATGTCAAAACTATTCTCCGCTAAGAAAGTAAGAATATTTTACAGAATCGAAAGAAGTTATAAGCTTGATTTCCTGAGCGTGTTACTGGTGGCATGTGTTTGTTGTGTGCTGAAACATTGTCTGCAATGTAGGTGGTTTATAGCTTAGAAATTAACTCGATTGGGTACCCACCCATTTGGTTTCCTGGTATGTAAAGCTCAGTGAGGTCTAGATTAGGAGTATGCTGGGTTTGGTATATAAGGGCTCGTTCTGTTTTGTACTTGATTCTTGTACATCTCAGTCTTAAGGTGGTAATCTTGTCAAAATTTTGTTTGACGCTGTTTTCTGCTTCTCCTGGCTTCTTGTCTGCATGTATCATACAAACGCACAAATTTATTATCGTCTTTTTGCCTAATTTTTGTTGTTAATGCTTGTCAAATTGGTGACTGATATGCTTTCTTGTATCTGTTCACAGATGAAGCTTTCTGGGGAGCCAATCTGAATGCAGGTGGACCTAGAAACAAAGATCAGGATGTGTCAGATGGGGAGACTGGAGAAGAAAATGCATGCAGGGCAGTTATACCTTGGGTCCCATCTCAGCAGCTCAACCTAGAGCCTCATGCCCTTTCTTCTCAAACAGAGATGTCAGAATCAATGGATGCCGAAGAGCCTGAGGTAACAATGATGGAGATTGAGGATACTGGTGTCAATGTTGGGCAGCATGCGAGTGAGTATAACGTTTCAAGATTTAACGAAGGTTTACAGCACCAGTGGCAACAACAGCATTGCATGATTCCACAACCTCCCCAGAACACCACAACTCCAATCGTATGGTATAGGTGACTAGATGCATTCAAGTAGAGCAGTTTAGGTAGCGAAACACTATAGCTGTAGACTGTCACATGCAAGGAGAAGATTCTATCTATATCGTCTGGGTGGGGATTGAGCAGAGTTATGTTTTAATTATGTTCTAATGGAGAGGAAAGCAATGCTGCACATGCACAAGTTTTTGGATTCAGTCACGTGCGGCAACCCTGGAAACAGGAGGCGTAGTGGCTGCTCAAGTTGTAGAAATGATATCATCCTGTTGCACATTTGTATGTTGATGTTGGATATCTTCTTATCAGTTTGCCTGTAAATTTGCAAGGATTTTCTTAGTTATATTTGAAAGGGCAACCTTGCCCTCTGCACATTTAAATTCTTTGTTCTTTTTCTTTTCTTTTTTCTTCCTTGTGGAGAACTGGTTTTTGCACTCTTTTTGTTCATTTTTTCATTGTACAATGTACAAAGAACATTGGAATCGCAAAAGGGAGTGTAAAAATCATTGCCCGTGTTTAGATTCTTCAATTTGACAGAGAGATAAGTAACCATACAGAGTTTCAATGATATGACGTAGATAGAATCAGATTGAGAACAATTGGGAATATCGTGAGAGCTGCCATAATATCAGGGTACAGGGGTTCAGAACAACTTAGTTGACAATCGCTACATCATGTAATGTGTCACTGGACAAAACCACAAGCTAGTTAAATACAAGTACATAACTCATACAATTACACATCAAGGTAGGGGTGTGGCAAACCCTCCACCCCTCCAAGAAAAAATGAAAGTAAACCCGAGCTCTACCAACTGCATATAATAAGAGGAGTCAAAAAGAGAAAAGGAGAAAAGATACAGACGAACAAAACTTGGTTGTCGGATGGCGATTGTTCATGAATCTTGGTATAAATACGAACTCCGTTATCTGGTAGCTGACAGCTGAGGGCACACTTCTGAACTGTTGATGACCAAGTAGCCAAAAAAGAAGAAAGAGTTGACGATTTGAAACACAGGATCTGCCAGTTAGTCTGCCTGCTTGCTTTAACAGTGCGGCTATCCACAACGAGTATCTATCTGCAAAATCTACATGGATCTCCAGCACAGGACTGTTTGAGAAAAGATCTACACGCCTTATTATATGAATTTTCAGTCCCCTGATACATATGTCTTCTCTTCATAATACTTGCTCTCACTTGCCACCTTCTTAGCATTTCGTTTCTGCACATATTAGGCTATTGGTTATTTGGGACTACAGAGTAAGTAACAGCATCACTCAGGGAAAGCGGAGAAGCACAAATGCATGATAATATCATACTTAAGAATTGAGCTCCCACCGATGATGGGAATTCAATTCTTATCTCTTCAAACATCATGGTTTTGTAAGATTTTTAATTGAGCGGTCCCCAAATTGTGGATACCCAGTTCCAGCCTATGGACTGGGCGTTTCCCTCCGACACCACTAGGCTCATAGATGCCGGCTCTTTCTAGTTTCTAGGCTCGTTATACCAAATCAAAATACGAAAAAGATTAAGTACTATACCTTGTAAGCTTCATGATTTGTGATAATTCTTTGGGCCACTGAGGAAGTGGTTATCTTTTTGGGGCTCTCAATCATCCTAAACATCCCCATACTCTTCGGCACCGCATATGGATCGGTGTCTCCCTGGATTGTACACAAAAGTTTTTTAAAGTTGAGACTTATTTTTAACTACTATCCTAGATAAAGATGCACAAAGATGAACGAAAAAGTGGTGTGAGCTTACATTGACTAGAGGATTTGTCTCCGAGACTGTTCCATGTACAACTAAACAAATATTGAAGGTCTTAATCTGCTTTCCATTGAATGGGGGGGGGTACCAAAATCACCTTAGTTAGCGTACTCATAGTTGAAATTTAAATATATTGTAAGCAAAAGCAGAAAAACAAAAGAAAGAAATGCACAACAGAACAACAAATACTGGATCATCAAGGCAGCAAGTAGCTTAAGAACCCAACTGCATGTCTTAAAAACATGAGCTCCATTTGTCTCTTTTATATTTACAACCATCAGATCAGAGACCACAGAGACACAAGAGTCTTCACACAAAACATTAACATTCTGGGGTTGGACAAAAAAATGAGATTGTTCCGAAAAAATGCAAGCAAAAAATGATATATGTACCGTTAGTCCACTACACTACATATTACATAACATGTTCGAAACCTAAGTAAGCCCTTCCCATGAGGGCATTCTATTAAAAGGAACCACAATTACTGTTCCAGAAGTCATACAAATGTTTAAAACATGCCTCTAAATTTTTGATATTCATAGCAAGTGAATATGGATTCAGACGCTCAGATCACATTGATCTTATATGATATGCTTGAAAATACAAGATTACATAAAGTAATGGAACTCAAGACTGAGCAAAGCTAGAGAAGGCATTAACCAGATTAGTTAATTGGAAGGGGAGGGACATCACTAGGACAGAGCAACTGATGCTCCCCAAAACATATACTTCTATATCACATTATAATTTCTTAGAATCAGTTAGTCGAAAATGCAGATTCACATTCATGTTCCTGTAGAGAATTTCTAAATAGCCGCGATTAAACCCCCTTAGATCCTGTCAAGTATATTTCCGTTATAATAACCATAAGATAATAACGAAATATTGAAGAGAGCACAAACTGATTTAGAATAATAAAAATGTTCTGCAATTTGAGATTTTATCTTACGGGGTGGGTGGGGATGGGGGTGGGAAGCTTAAATTTAAGATTGACAAAAGAAAGGCCACAAACCATGTCCTGTGTAACTTCCAATGGCGCCCCCATGATAATTTCATCAACATAACGACAACCAAGTACACTGAGACTGCGCTCATGCAAATTCATTAATGGATATCCATGACCTCGGATTTCACTGCAAGGGATGAAAACTCTATTTATACTCCTGACTACTCATAGAAATAAAAGTAACAATATGAGGCGTTATAGGTGGTCAAAGAAGGAATTAAAGGAATATATATCATACATAATCACAAAAAATTTAAGCTCTCGTCTTGAAAAATATCAACTCATCACGTAATCCCGAGAACAGTTAAAATACAGAACATTAGTACGGAACTATTTTTGCAGAAGGAAATTCCACCTAAGTTCATAATTTACTAAAGGGAATTATCCAAATAAATAAACTATTTCTTTGCTAGCTATCCTCTAATCTCAATTTAAGGTACCTGACATGGACTATGCCAGGTATGTGTACCATCAGTGTGCCCCAACCCAAAAAAAAAAGGAAGGCACACATGTGCAACATATCACTTCAGCAAATAGACAGGCAATTCTTAAAAGTTAATGCACTGTTTCAAATAAGTATATGGGAACAATTATGGAACAGGACAATAAACATGATACCTGACAGTTTGGTCTGTGTAAATTCCAACAAGCAGGAAATCTCCAAGCTGTCGGGCAGCCCTAAGTATCTGTATATGTAAAGAAATAACACTAAGTTCTTCAAAAAACAAGACATCTATAAGTTTCAGTAGAAAAGGCACACCAAGACAAAACATGAGAGGGTTGCCACTAAAATAGAAGCATTTAAAAAACAATACATAATTGAACACTGGAACATGCAGTTGTCTGCAAATTATTGATCTAAGCAGGACCATAAGATTTGACAATATCAATAACTATTAAGGCACAGCAGCAACAGCTCAGCAACTATTAGTAGACATAGAAACTCCAGATGTACAACCATCACGAAAAACATGTTTTTCGATTCCATCCCTACGATCTTTTTTGGTTCTAATTTTTTTCATTTAGACTGCAATCAGGAACACAAACTCTATCCTTGTGCAGAGATCTACTTCAGGATCAGAAGAAGTTCAAGCATCAAAGTCACCTATCCCAGAGAGACACAGAGTTAAGTGGAAATTTTTTAACGGTTTACATACATCCAGCATGTTTCTAATGGAAGATTTTTAAAAAGGCAGACACAGGGACTTATTATGTTACCTCAACATGTCCAGCATGGAAAAGATCAAATGCTCCATCAATGTACACAACACGTGCATTTGGTGCAGGCCCCTGCGATGATAGGAAGAGGAAAACAAATCTCAACATAATCCAGTTTCCAAAAGAAATGAAAAAGAAAAAGAAGTCAATAACAGGAAAAAGGAAGTTAAGCAAATCTTCCCCACATTCCAGTCCCTCGACATACTGCAGAACAGCAATGAATTAAAGCTAGTGTTTGGAAAATTTATAGAATGGCCTGCTAGACTTGTGGGAGAGACACACAAGTTCTTTTCCCTTTTTTCTAAACAGGCTTATACTTTCCATGTCCATTAACAACAGGACATTATTACAAAAAGCTATGTCCATAATAATTGAATGCATTGGACAAGTTTATTGAATAGAGTTGTCTCAGTCATCCATGCAGCTATCATGACATCACTAATCTCGGCATGTTAAAAGTTCATCTTCCCATCACTTACCTTACAAACAGGTATCTTATCCTCAGTAACAATAGTTATACTACAAATCACATAAAGCAACAAAAACTGGAGATGTAGAAGAGAGAAAAGACGAAGAAGTTTGAGCTGAAGGAAGGCTCTCATGCAACTTTGATTCCCCAACATAAACTTTAACCAGGACTCCATGAGCAAAACGCCACCGACAGTAAGAACTCGCATGAGACTAGATTGGATTTATGGCTCTTGAAAATTCTACCTTTACGTGACCAGACAAAGGTGCTCATAATTACAATTAAGATCAGAAGAGTTTCGCTTTGTTACTCTTAAGAGTTAAGACAGAACCGCTGAATTCATCTAGATGTTTTTTTTAAGGCGATAGACAAACACAATGTTGCCAACAAGCACCAGATCTCCGATTGAGAACAAGAGAGCTGCTTAACAACAACCACAGGGACACTACACATCAGATGGCGTACTCCAATACAGAAGAGATTTTAGTTCCCCATTCCTTCTAGCCTCCTTAATTATTCTATCTTGTAACTCCTTTACTGGTCAGTTTCACAGTATGCATCAGAAGACAGGTCATCAAAAATTGACAGAGAATAACCATTCTCTTCTATACTTTGTCTTACCAAAAGGGTGAATACTTCATCCTTTATGGCATGCATAACCCATAAAGCCATCACCTTACCACTTTCAGCTCCTTTGTTCTCCTTGCTTTATAGGACTTGAATGAAATAATAGATCGCAGAGGAATAAATCCTAACTGACTCAACCCAGAGAATAAAGATCCAAAAGAAAGAATAATCAATTCGAAGACATTAATGGATACCTTCCCATTTGAGAACTGTACAATGCGCCTGGATGTAGGCAGAAAATGAGACAAATGGCCAGCTCTGAACTGCTTATTTTTAGTGGTCTGCTTTTGGTCACAAGATTCCTCGCATGAAGTTGCATCATCGTTAGCTTTCTGAACATTTCTATCAGAATCTGTTGTAAGGATCCTTCCTACAAACAAGTAAGACATCCCATGCAGCCAAATCAATAGCAAGACATAACAGCGATTCACACTAATCCTAAAAATGATCACATGAGTTCAATTCCTGAGAAAAACAGAGGAAGGTCTGACATAGTTATGAAACACGATAAGCCACTCCCTATTGTAATCAAATCTAGCAGCAGAAAGATCTTCACGTGAAGCCAAAATTCACACTATTATTTATCATCCAGAGAGATTTAAAAGAAATAATACCTACAATATCTGTGCTTGAAACTCCTTCTGTACGTTTAATCTGCTTGTAACGGCCTGCCTTCTTTGCCAGTGCATATGCATCAGAGCCATCTGGAAGTAAGCAAGGATCATCACCATGTATGATGTAGTCAATCTTGTACTCGTTAAAGAGAGTTTTCATAAATTGCTCTGTGATAGCATAAGGGGCATCTGGAATGACTTCATCGACCCACTTTAATCCACCAACAAGTGCCAGCCTGAAAACCACTTTAGTTAGAGCGCACATAAACAAAGGAAGAGAGAAATGAAGGAAGCCTCCACTCAAACGAGGTTCATTGCTGCACTAAAGAAACAAATATCGAAGAAACAAAGTCGTCCAGTTTCGGAGCACATGATGCTTATCAACAACTTCAACTCCCTGAAGTTTCATATTAATCATAAACCTTATTGCAAAGTGTATTTCTATATCAAGAACTATGACCACAGTCAGGTCCTTGTTACTCTAACTACTGAGTGGCGGCATTCCCCTGCTTGTTCCTATCCTAAATACAATGACAATCTACATGTATAGAAACTACAGTATCTCAAAGAGCTAGGCATGCAGCAAATGATAAAAGAATCATTTCCTTTTTTGCCTCAAACGATGAACAAAATTACAAGAAATAATCTACACATGATATTCCTGATAAAATACCTTTCTTCCATTGACAGAACAGGAGGACCCTTGTTGGCCAAAATTTCTTCATCACTAACGACCCCTACAACTAATTCATCTCCTAAAGCCTTAGCCTGTCTCAGTGCATTCGCATGGCCATAATGCATCAAATCAAAACATCCATCCATATATACCCTGACACGCTTCTCCTCATGAGCTTGCTTTTTCAAACTGCCAAAACCAGGCCACAAGTAAGGCAGATACTGAACACCAATCCCGCCAAAGTAGCTTGTTGACAAGCCAAGCAGAGCCGCTGTGATCATTATTCCTCCAAACACATGTGGGTAGTAGCAAGCTCCATCCCAAATCCAACTGTGACTTTCGTATTCCATTATAACAAAACCCAGATGCCCCCAGGGCGGCTGGGCTTAACTAGGTGATAGGGAACAACTGCAAGACCAATATTTAGTTCACATCAGAATTGTATAAGTTATAAAGAACTAATTCAATTGTATAAAGAACTGTCAGACTAGGCAAATAATCTAAGGCATGCATGAGATTGAGATTTTAAATCTCCAAATTAGAACCTATAGGCTGATGCATCGCCACAAAAAGAAACATAACCACTTCACCTTACAGCTACAAAATGAGTCAAGTGGCATTTCTTAAAATAAGCAAAAGTTATATACAAATTCTTACAAAATTCTCGAGTGCAATTTATGCACACTCTGTAGTTCAGTACTCCTGATTTCCTATTCCTATGCTCTCCCACCTACCCCCACTCCCTGATAAGGCATATTCATTTTCCCAGGAAATCATGATTAAATAGATATTCAATGGTTCATCCCCCCAGGGAAAGATCGTGCACACCACGAAGAACCAAAATTCAGCAAGCAAACCATCTTCCCCGATAAAAAGGGTATCACAATAACATCGCTTCTGAGGAGCAAGGTTGGCCCCATGGTTGGGAGTTCAACTTCAACCTGCTTAGGGGTTGTCCCAGGTTCGAATCCTTATATCCCCTCTCCCCGCAGCATTAGCTGCTCCAGTGTACCAAAAAAGAAAACAATAACATGGCTTCTTCAACACCACAACAAACATCAAATTCAGCTCAAGGAATATTCAAACACATTGCTCTCTCTATTTACATTTCAAACTACACTTCTAGAATGTAGAAAAGTAAGAGTCTTCACACAAAAACGACACTAGAGCAACTATTTCCTAAACACTAACATACTTTTCCACGACAAATTACCAATCTAGCTACCAAATCAATCCTCCATAACAAGCTGTCACATCAAAATCTTCAGCTAAAACAACACCTGAAATGCTCATAAAACATCAATTCCATAGCCAAATCACATACTTTACTGCTCAAACACACCATTCAATGAAAATTCAGCAAAACCAAGATTAAATCTTCAACCTATAACACCACTCTCAATCTCCATCCAACAAAAACACATCAACCAAAAGCTAAAAACACAAAATTACAACAAATTCACCTGAAAAAAGATCAGATCGAAATACCCAACAAGCCAAAAACCAAATCAAACAACAAAACCAAGACAAACCAACAAAAACCAACGATCTGGGCACTTCAGAAACACATCAAATAACATAAAGATTGATACTTTATACAAAAAGGGAAAAATTCCATGAAATCAGAATCTTTTTCTTTACCTTTGGGCTACTTTTCCCGCTTATTCCTGACCACTTTTTACTACTTTTCTTATATTGCTATGTAAAGAAATGTAATGTGACAATATTGTATAATGTAAAGAATGAAGAAAGACAAGCTTAACAAAAAATGGTGTATGTATGAAATGAAAGTAAAGATTTTATATATATAGTTATACTTATGTACGTGTGTTGGTCAATGTTACAGTTGTATGGTTACGTAGGAAACTTGCAAAAATGTGATTGTTTGATATTTTTTTCAAGGAAATTTAATCAAAAAAAAAATATATTTGTTGGAAAAAGGGAAATTTAAATAACGTCGGTAAGAATCTGCAACAATGAAAAATCTTTAGCTAGGAGTACAAGGACCACATCCACTCGGAGGGTCAACGTGGGTATCTGATGCCCAAATAATTGTGGGTTTTCTATTTCGAGTTGAAAAGAGCACATAAAGTCGCAAATGATGACTCTTGAAATGAAGCAATGTTACTCCGTAAATCTTAGAGGTTGAGTTTTGCCGTATTAATGGGCTTATCCGGCTCGAATCTTGAGTAAACCGGATGATGAAAATCAAAAAGTCGCTAATAATGATGAATTTCAAATTTTTGATTAGTCAAAAATATATTTTATATTACTTGTTTGATGTAGAGAGAGAAAGGGTGAGGATAAAGATATTGAAAAAAAAAACGACTCTTTTGTTAGAGTGTCGTTGATGGGACATACGCTCTCGTCGAATGCGATAAGTCGACTAAAGCGTGTTAAGGTTGTTCCTGACTGTATAGTTCATGTCCTGATGTCCAGTCCGGAATCCCATGTTCAACGACAAGCATGTGCGGCGTTTCCAAAAGTCTCTTCGAGAACAATTGGACAATTCTTGCCTTAGGAACCCCTATTGGGGACAAGACCCAAAGCTCAAGGTCTCCTAACTATCATTCGCGAAAAGTAATGTAGGAACTTAAAATGTTATGAAATTTTTTAGTAGAGGATGTAAATCTAGAGAACGGGAAATGAAAGAGCCATAGAAGCAGTGGAGTATCGCTTTTAAAAGAAGTCACTTGATCCCACTTAAGCGATCTCATTCTTTAGTTTAGTAAAGTTTAAAATTTTCTCCCTATATAAGCAAGTTCGACACAATACCTCAGGTTTTTTTGGATTAAAATGTGCGTACAAAGTCGTTGATAAGAATCGCAACACGACAGAGGTTAGACAGCTCTTACCGAAGCAAGATATTTCGTCCCGAAATAGCCTTTTTTGCCTTTGATCGGCTGCTAGCTTATATTCTCGATCACAACCCCAACCTCATGATCAAGCTAAAAGAGCTCTAACCATTTGAGCTAATTTTTTATTCTAGACTCAACAACTCAATATTATAACCTTAATCTCACAATTATAAAGGTCTAGAGTTCTAGCTTTAGGTTGAGTATTTGGACCATGTTTAGTAATGAACATATAGGGCAAAAAATAGCTTCAGTCAAGTCAATTATATTAGCCAATTGGCTAACAAGTTTAGTATGTTCATAAAGAAGGTGTTAAGCAATTAACAATTTGTACTTATCACGCCTTGTAGAGTTTCTTTGATTCTCTATATTCCAATTAGCATAAAGTAAGTGGCTTATGCAGACAATACGAGTATAGAGATTAGAAACGAAATGAAGACCTTACTAAATTTTGGCTCAGTGTGAACATCGTGGGCGCGTTAAACACTAGGCCCTGAGTAAGCTAGCTTTAAGAGAGTGGTAGTGTAGAACCATTAATTATGGGCCACACCAAATAGTTGAATGATATTAACCATGTAAAGGATGCTATCCTTCAGTATAAGGATATTTGCAACGAAAGTCCATCACACATCAGTGTTCGTTACACTTGTCCTATTAGAAATGAGTATATGAGTACCGCAGTAGCTCAAAGCTACAATGATAAAGCAATGGCTGAACTACTTGTGAGTTGTGACTAAAATGAAATTTTCAAATGCAATACACTTATACACCAAACCTGACTAAAATTACACTAGATGCAAGACCTTAATTTACTAAGATGGCTCGTTCGTCTAAGAAGTTCCAAGTCAATCTGTACTAAAATTTGCTCCAAACCCCAAGGGTATACATTACTACATTTATAGTTTCCATAGGTCATTACCAGCCAAAAGGCAAATAAAATGCACTAAATTCATCTCAGCTCCATATATACAAACTAAAGGAGCAGTTCAAACAATCTTCACATCAAAATAGACAACTGGATTTACATCACAAATGACATGATAATCATAATGCTTTGACTGCACATTCGAGACTAGAGAGAGTAATATCTCTTGGGCGTATTAGCACCAGCTTGAGTAGTTTCTTCAATCAGTATGGGAAGATGGTTTTGAGATTCCAGCTCCTACTATCGGTTGACCTGCCATTGTGATAATTCTCTCTAAATTAGCCAGAGGAAAAATAACTACGTTCTGCCCGACTACTATACGGATGCAGCCGCTTCAATGTTATCGCAGCTAAGTTTGTTTATCTCTGTTAGGTAACCAGTTAGTAAGAGAAAAGGAAAACAAGAATTGAGAAGCTTCATCCTAACCCCAAAAAAATGTCATGTTCTTTTTAAATTTCAAGTTTTCCAAAACAAATGAATAGTAATAGTTTTTATACACAAGAAGAAAAAGAAACATATAAACAGCTGTCAAAGAGAAGAGAGACAATGAAGATGGGATTACCACTTTACCAGACCATTCAGGACTTTCTTTTTCTTGATAATAATCGATGGACATGAGTCCTCATAGCATCGAGTCCACGAACAAAATGGAGATCATGAACCAGAACCTACAGCATTTAGATTTAGAAGCCTCATATAAGTTTAAAGCAAAACCCAATAAAGTACTCAAAGCGATAAGATAAGCTAAAAATACGATTATTATAAATAGAAACCATATGATTTACGCACTTTAGCCAAGTAACAACCCTACTACTGGTGAAATTTTAAAAGCATGTAACATCTCTGTTCGCACCTTGATGGACATCAATGTAGTTTCCAGAACCTTAAAATGACATGGGATTTTACATCTTATTTATTTATAATGCTACTCCAATCTGCACCTCCCACCAAAAGAGAAACGACGTAGAAAACAAGTTTTTTTTTTTTGGGTGCTAAAACAGTATTATATACATAAAGCATTGGTGCTAAAACAGATAAAAAATAAATAAGCAATCATGGCTAGATGGAGTAAAACAAAACAATTGGTCTCAGTACTCCAAACCAACTAAACACAAACTAAACTACATATAGATCAATGCCAGTTCATGTCCTGAACACATGAAAATATTAGCACTGTTACCACCACGGTAAGCCTGTCTAACAACAGTTACCAACATGGTTTCCTATGCCACTATCTGGGTTAATAAAGTGAGCAAAACATTACTTACCATTCCTAAAATTTACTAACCAAGTTTCTCTTAACTGTGAGGGAGAGTTGTTTATGTCTTTATAATAAACTCCAAGGTTGTGAATATATCCAGGAGAGGATAGCTCATATATAAGTCCAATAAACAGCAATTGACGAAGATGAATCACAAATTTACATGTCACCAACTTTGACACAATCAACAAAATTTGCCTACTGTCAAACTTAAAGTAGACAAGTCTAAATTCCATATCCACCCTTAATCTGCAAAGGCTATCGATAACTGATACTAAATCGTAGTAGGGAAAAAATATGCATCTGTTGACGAGCACTCATGAACTCAACCACAATTCTTAGAAATGACCCCTAGTGGTTTGGGCAAATATGGCCTTCATATCTTGAACTGACTCAACGGAGGGAGTATCACTATCAGGTGTCCATAGAGCAAAACAACTCTAATTTCATTTGTCTCTAAATTTGACTCCATTTACACTAAATCAACTATATCAAATATTAACAGAACAAAGTAAGACTAATTTCAGTCTCCGGACTATCCTACTTCAAATTCATATAGCAGTAAACCAACTTAAGGAGCTGCCAGAAACTCAGATCAATGAGGTTGTCAACCTAAAAGAATGGCCAATGAAATCAATTTAATACATATAAGCATTATAAACTGGAGTCAATTGCATAAGTTGACATGTAAAGATTGACGTATTACAAGTATAACCTAGGCGCTGAAAATCCAAAAAAACATTTTGTAGGTGAATATTTTCACAAGTGAAGGAAATTAAAAAACTTTGAAGCTTTGAAGGGACAGAAAAGCATAGCAATACCTGAACATTTACTTGGTCGTTTGTCAGATTGATTGGCAGTGGCTCCGGACTCAGGTGTCCAGCTACATACACAATATCATGTTCCTTCAGATGGGTAGCAGCAGTGTGGGCCAAGTCACCTTCAAATATTACAGGAACCCTAGTTAAAGAAGAAATTGTAGAAAGAAAAATCAGTCTGAAATGCACTCAGGTGGTACGGCAATAAACTGATAGCAACCAATATTGCGTTTATTCAACCATGTAAAGACCAGATGATGGAGGTCCCTTGAGCATATCTGATCTAAAGAAAACTGAAAGAGCATATAAGAGCATAAATTAAATTGATATATTCCCATCACATTAAATAACCTTTTACAAGATCATACAACATATTACCATTCATATGATATACTCATCGCATCATTCTACAATCCTTTCACTAAAATACCATATCAGTTATCACAATTCAACATGCCAAAATAAGATGATGGTGGCTCCCTAAGTCATATTTGACTTTTCAAGTTCAAGGAAAGAATATACGACGAAAAGAAAAGGAGTATGGAGAGGGTGGGGAAGCAAATCGTTTGGTCACCGTTCGCCTAATCATCATCTTCGCCCCACTGCTTACAAAGAGGCTCCAGCCCAAGCGGGATAGGGGGGTTTGGGTGTGCACAGCCTTACGCCTGTATTGTCACGATACAATCCAGAGAGGTTGTTTCCATCCAGAGAGAAAGAGAAAGTGGGGATGGGCTTCCAGAATCACTATCCCTCTCTCTACAGACCAATTCTTAGATATTAACAGGTCACTATAGAGTCCATGATAAGTATGATAACCATATACTAATAGGCTCATCATCCATCACAAGTGACCAAGATGACCAGACAGTCACCCCTTTGAGAAAACATACAGTTTAACCAGATTTGCAAGTAAGTCCTGTAGAAAGTTAAACTTGAAAAGAGAACCAGAAGAACAAAGAAAATAGGATGCACTGATCCTGACTTGAGCACAAACAAACTAAAATTCCATCACAACAAAACACAATTTTAGCACCAACCCAATTCAACCAACAAAACACCATCAAAACCACCCAACAAAATAAACCATATATTCATTTCGAACACTATCCAAACCAATCAAAACTCCACCAAAATTAAATAACATACATTAGCACAAACAAACCAAAAAATCATCACAACACCACACCAAACCTCAATCCAAGCACCACCCCAATCCAATCAACAAAACACCATAAAAACCGCCCAACGAAATAAACCAAAATTTCACTCCAAACACTATAAAATTCAAACCAATCAAAACTCCACCAAAAATCAATAACATTCACTTAGCACAAACAACTCCATAATCCATTCCACCACCACAATTGAACTCAATTCAAGCACCAACCCGTTCAATTAACAAAACATCATAAAAACCACCAAACAAAACAAACCAAATATCCATTTTAAACAGTATAAAATCCCAAACCAAGAAAATCTCCACCAAAAATCCATCACAACACCACAACAAAACCCAATTCAACAAACAACCATAAGAATCAAACCCAACAGCAAAATAATCAAAAAGACAAAACTTTGAAAGAGGGTTATTATGCAAACAAACCAAAAATTCATCACAACAAAACCCAATTCAACAAACTACTATAAGAATCAAACCCAACAACAAAAACCACAAAAAGACAAAACCTTGAAAGTGCCTTATTATACAGACAAACCAAAAATTCATCACAAAACCACAATTAAACACAATTGAAACACCAACTCAATTCACCAATCTACCATAATAACCAAACCCAACATCAAAAACCACAAAAAGACAAAACCTTGAAAGTGGCTTATTATACAAACAAACCAAAGATTCATCATAACACCACAAGAAAACCAAAATCAAGCACCAACCCAATTCAACAAACTACCAGAACAAAAAAAACAGAATCTTGAAAGTGGGTTAGCATAATTATACCATAAAAGAGGCAAGTTACTGGAATATTGCTCCTGAGAAAGGACAGTAGCAGCCCAAGCTTTGCCATCACCAGCAGTCAAGAACTCCACAGGCATTTTAACAGTACCAATCATATTCACACAATTTGCCACCTTTGATTGGTATGGAATTTGGCTTGGTCTTGCATAACTCTTCTCATCATCATCATTCTTTCTAATTTGGGTTTCTTGCTTATTAATGGAAAATGAGTGTAATGATGAGTAAAGTGTTGATGATGATGATGATGATGATGATGATGATGGGTTTTTGAGGAAGTTTGGGGTTTTTAAGAGGGTTTTGTGCATCAAGTTCATCATGGTTTTACACTTTTACTTCATCATTTGCGACAAAAGTACAAAACATTGATCAGTAAGTAGTTCAGTTCAAGTGTTCAAGTAAGTACTTTGGTTTTAGTTAAACTCTGTTGTTTGTGGGCCGAATTGCCAAAAAGGTAAAAAAAAATGACCCCAAACGATATAATGGTTAAAAAATTGGCACCGGCGACAAAAAGGTAAAAAAAATTGACTCAGGCGACGTCGCTACCAAAATACCCACAAAAGTAATATGAAGTTATACGCGTGAGATATACGACCAATAATTTGTCCAAAAACTTCCCAATAACTCAAAAAAATTCCAGAAATTCCCTCCCATTAAAAAAAAACTTTAAAAAAACATAGAAACCATAAAAACCTTTTAAAAAAAAAATCCCCAAATACTCCGATTGCCCCTTCATTTTAAAAAATTCCCTCCTTTCCTCAACATCCACCCCCCCCCACCCCCCCACCACTTCCACCCATGC
>CAAKMY010113239.1:0-24534 GCA_901111285.1 Corrigiola litoralis | reverse complement strand
TGGGTCTTTTCATTTGGTTTCAATTTAAGGATTTAATAAATATAGGCCACGTGTCCTCAACTTAGAAGATCTTAGGTGTATAAGATAATAGTATAGATAAGCAAAAGCAACTAGTTATGGAAGAGACCGTCTACATTTATTGTAAAAGTAGACCAAACATGCTGGCCCAATAAAGACATATAAATATACAATTCAATTGGGCTCGTAGGGAGCTTAATAAATTGAACTTGTAATGATTTGGTCTATTTTTATTATAAAAAACAGACGATCTTTTCCAATAATTTGTGAAGCTAAAGATCCCTTACAAATACAATAGCCACCACTCCAACAAGCAACGTCCAGATTCAAAGATAAACGAGTTAAAGTAGGGCAAGTATCTCCATTAAGGACCACCATATTTAACTTTTCTTTTATTTCAAAAGTCAGCATGCATAACTTGAGGATAAAGTCACTAGTGATCATCATATAGAAGCAAAAGAAAATTCTCCAATCATAGGACACGTTTACACTTTAGCCGACCTATATTTCCGGTCCAACCCGGTCGGTTGCATTAAACAAAATCCACACAAAAAGCTATAAAACCACAAATATCCACCCAACATTATTATTTTCCCTTTTTCTTCAAAAAATCAACTATTAATAAATATTTTCTTCAACATTTATTTTCTTATCAAAAACTCACAAATTTTCCTCCAAAAATTTGGCACCAAAGTAAGTTTTTCCTTTGTCACTCTAATTAAAATTGTAAATACATAAAAGTTGTAATTTTTAGTTTATACCATAGTTTTATTTATGTATGTATGTTTGGTGTAAATATTAATATTGGGGTTAAAAAAAATTGAACTACCCATAATCTGATTTTGAGCTTTTTAGATTAATTGGGTTAATGGGTTTTCTGGGTCTTTGATGGTTTTCCTGATTAGGGTTGCATGATTATATTAGAAGCTTAAATTTGCTGTAAAAATTAGGTTAAGTGGTGGTTAATTGTTGATAGATTGGTTAATTTAGGGTGGTTGTTGAAGAAGGAAGTAAAGATTGATACTTTGAGTAAGTTGAGGTGTTAATTGGTGGTGAATTGTTGATAGATTGGTTGATATAGGGTGATTGTTAAGGAAGGGAGTAAAGGTTGAAACTTTGGTTAAGTTGAGGTGTTAATTGGTGAGGATGGTGGAGGCAATTGCAACAACATCTTTGATAGCTCATAGGCCAGTATATGGAGGGTGGGGTTTGAGGGATGTTGGTAATAGGAGGAAGTGTGTGGAGAGTTGCCGGTTCCCGGTAGCGCGATTTTTAGGAAGGAGGGTTGTTTGGAATCAAGGGTTAAAAGAAAGGAAAGATGAGAGGGTGGGGTTTGGGTCAATGGGGTTGGTGAGAGCTCTTGCAATGGAGTTGACAAAGGAGGCTTACTCGTATAAGGAAAAGGAGCGGATGCCTCGGGGTTGGAATTATAGCATTGACATTGATACAGATAGGAAGCCGGGTGTGTGGCCTCCGGATAATAAGGCGGATATGCCTTCGCTACATAACCCTTTGTTGCGGCAGGAGAGGATGGGGTGTGGGTGGCTAGGGGCGATATTTGAGTGGGAAGGGGTGATAATTGAGGATAATCCTGAACTTGAGAAGCAGGCATGGTTAGCTCTTTCGGAGGAGGAAGGAAAGCCGCCGCCTCCTGCTTTTGTTCTTAAAAGGCTAGAAGGGATGAAAAATGAGCAAGCTATTTCGGAAGTTCTTTGCTGGTCCAGAGACCAGGGGGAGATGAGAAGGTTGGCTGGTAGAAAAGAGGACATATACCAGAGACTACAGGGTGGTATATACAGGCTCAGGTCTGGGTCTCGTGAATTTGTGGATGTGCTTATGACCTATAAGATTCCTATGGCATTGGTCTCTACACGGCCGATGAAGACGTTGGAGGCCGCCATTGGTGCCATCGGTATTGAAGGGGTGTTTAGTGTGATTGTGGCTGCCGAAGATGTTTACAGGGGTAAGCCTGATCCGGAGATGTTCGTATATGCAGCACAGCTCTTGAGTTTTATACCAGAGAGGTGCATTGTGTTCGGGAACTCAAACCACACTGTAGAAGCAGCTCATGATGCTCGGATGAAGTGTGTTGCTGTTGCTAGCAAGCATCCTGTTTATGAACTTGGGGCTGCTGACCTGGTTGTCAGGCATCTAGATGAGCTTTCAATTGTGGACCTGAAGAATCTTGCTGATGTCGATTCACCGGAGTTTCAGTCTGGTGAACCCGAGTTGGAGATGGAAGAAGAATTCGAGGAGGACAGACGCTCATCTTCAACTGCAGTGGATGACATCTTCTGGTAGCGCTCTCAAAAATTGTACAGCTTGTGTTCATCTATTTGTTGGCAAAGATACTGGTCCTTTTTCTGTATAAATTTAGGACAAAAGGTAGGGAAACAGAGCGGTGGTCTGCATTAGACTACCGTATAACTGTCATGTATGTGGATTCTGTTCAATATATAATATAAGTTGTTACTACTTTTGGCTATCTGTTTCCACTTGATCTGACGTTGTATCACAAAATGTTTCATGGTTCTCTTGATCAGCAAATAGAAAAGCTCATGAAGTTATAGGCTGAAAGATGGGATGGAAACTATTCAGTTCATCAGATATTTTAATGCATTTAGCTCCAAGGGACTGTCTATAGGATTAGGGCCAACAGAAATGTATTATAATGTTTATTCTGAGCATTATATTTGGTAGAGAATGATTAGTTAGAAGGCGATTCATTTAGTTGCCACCACAAAAACGAAGTGCTTCTTTTGTCCAGTTTTAGTTCCTGAAATGTCTGACAATTTTCCAAGTGAGCAAAAGTCTATAATGGAATATATTCATTAATTGGGTCTTAATCATCAGTTCAGGCTTTTGGTTGAGTTGGTCTTCGGATAATCCATACTATTAATTGGGTCTTAATCATCAGTTCAGGCTGTTGGTTGAGTTGGTCTTCGGATAATCCATACTAATTGGCTGCGTAGTCCATCCGTTACTTTGGGTGTGAAGCATTGTGTTCATTTTTGTGGATGTCAAAAGTGCATTATGTTCAGCTATTTCTTAGCAGCTATTGATTATACTGTTTCTTTTGCAAGTGTCACAACAATATTATTACTAGCAATATGAACCATGAAATAAAGGTACATAAGGGTGGACATATGAATATATCTCAGAAGAATAATCTAAAAGAAGGTATGAAGGCAATTAGGCTTTATGACCAGTTCAAGTCTTTGCCAGAGTTCTTCCGGATGCCCAGGAGTACACTTCAGGAGGCAAAGCCCTGCCATTTGCCATCAGATTCTGGGGCACACCGACACCACAGATATCAGACACATCAATATGCTGGTAGTGATGGCGGCGACCATTTTGGTAATGTTGGTTTTGCGCTACAGCTTCATTATCCTCGTCACACATCGGTAAACGTTCAAAGGAAGCATTCATAAACGTTGCAGCCATAATCACCACAGGGCTAGAGGCAATGAGGGCACCAACAACACCTCCTCCTACAACTTGGCCCTGTGGACCTGCCAAGTAAACAGTAAGTCCCGTGACTCCTGGTGGGGCTGCTGGTGGTGGGAGAATTGATCCGAGGAGAGAGAGAATTTCAAAGCGGCCATGAAGAGTAACAATTGCATTGGGTCCGGAAGAGGTAGGATGCCTTAGAGTGACATTGGTTACATATCCTGTTCCACTGAGTATGCATACACCTCTCTGCTTTTTCCTGGCAAAGTTGATCAAGCTTTCATTGATATCACATCCAGGGCTTACCTCCATAGCATGGGCACTGAGTGTGTTTGGGCTCTCCCTCGTGATGATGATGGGTGGTTTGGGCTTGTTCTTCGAACCAGCTGGCCTGCCACGAGGCCTTCGGATGGTCTCCCCATCAGCTGTTGGGCCAGACAGATGCATGGTTTTTGGTAACCTGGAAGGGACCAGGAGTCCTCTGGTATCTGTTCCCTGCTTCTGGTGGTTCTGGTCCTTGATGCCGTTTGATTCAACTGAGTGTATAGTCATGTCTATACTTCCTGCCATTTAAATGATAATGGCTTGTAGTAGATAATAATTAGAACTAAGTAATTGGTGATCTTGTAGGTTCAATGTTAGGGGGTTTAAGTACTGCTATTATGCATATAAATTAAGCATAAGAAACTGAAAAAACCGAAAAGAATGATCAGGGATTAGGAGAGAATTAAGTTTCACCAAACTTGTAGGTGTTTAGTTTAGTCCTTTTTATATTGGCTTCACCTGCTAAAACCCAACAAAAGGATTCTCATATCAATTGTGTTTTCCAACAGATACCAATATCTGCACTAGAATACCCTTTTTAGGAATGTAATGAGCAAGTTGTGTACACTTTCCATGCTAAATCCAGCACTACTCAACTCATTCCTTACCACCATGTACAACAGACATAATCACGTAGTAATCCTTATTCGTATTATCAGACTCGAACACATTCCAAGAATAGCATAACTAGAATCATTATAGAAGATTTCATGTTTATGCGAATAATGCTAGCGGCTTCAGATGTAAACTCTTCTCATTACATGGATCTGAGACTTATCTAGCCCTTATTGTTTGGATGTAGATTAACAAACAGCTGCAGATCTCTTGGAAACTACTAGCATTAAGCTTATTTATGCATATCAGAGGATTAAACATTTAAACCCGGAGTAGGAGTTAGCAGAAGAAAAGGAAATCGATGAACAGAAAACAAGTCAACAGAATCATTTGATGTTTTGTATTTTTACAACCAAGCAAAAGAATGAAGACAACAATGCTCAAGTTAAGAAGCAAGACATACATAAAACATGCATGATGCACGTATACAGAGTAACAAGTAGTATGAGAAAATATAAATGGATAAAAGTACAATCTGGCCATGCCATAAAAAGCATTGGCATTTTTTCTTTAAGACAGGAAACTAAACAGTACAGCAGTATTACAAGGTATATTGGTATATTCCAAAATTTATTTTATCAAATCAACAGCTATAAATTGCATAATTGGTTAAGTGAGCTATACGAATCTCTCCCATAATTGATGGTTAGTTAAACTTATAACCCTTGATTGCTTGAGCTGCATACGGAGGCCAAAACAGATGAAAATCCAGTTTGTAAACAAAACTCAAACCATCCATGGAAACAAGAGTTGTGCTCAGAATTCCTTGGACAAACAAGAAATCTCCTGTGCCACTGACCACAGAAGAATCCGAAGGCTTAAGAGTATTCACCACCCCTAGAATTGAGAGTGTGCCCTTATGACCATCTTCCAAGTCAAGAGTGATCCTTGCTATCGTTAGACTATCGAGTCCATCGAAACTCGATGCTATAGACGTCGCCTCGGACATTCCAACAACCTTGGACGATGGGTTTGGTGTAGCAGTTAGTTGGTCTCTTAACACAGAAATAGTCCCAAAAGGAGCTGTGGTTAAGGAAATATTAGACCCTGCTACACCTTTAATTATAATGAAGTCTGTCTTGTTAAAAAAGTCATGTTGGTAGAGTGTGAACTGCATGGACTTTATGCCATGGTTGTGGTGATAATGGTGGTGGGATTTGGCAATTGCTAAGTTGGGGAGGAAGGCCAAGAGAACAAGGTAGAGTACTGAAGACTTGGCCATTCTGGAGTCTATCTGCGAAGTACTCAAGTACGTTACATATGATATGAGATGCAAATATATAGGAAAAAAAATAGGAGTTTGGGGTTGCAAAACTCGCAACTATTTGTTAAGTCAACTACAAGTTTGCACATTTCTTGATGATTTGATCTGCTGCAAGCAATTAATGTTCTCCAAACAAAGCAATTGAGACTGCACTCACAAAAATGGATAAGCAAATATAAAAGATTGTGGTTGACGTGCACAAGTACGAAAATGATGCTGCTTATCAATAAGAACGGTGTTTTACAAGGAAAATCATTTTATTGATTATGCATGTCAACGTCTAAATGGCCAACGGCAATGTAACAACTAACAAGAGTTACATTAGTATACTTGACTAATAATTAGTTTATTAAAAAAAAGAAGAAGCTCATCAACTAGCAGGGCTGAGAATAATACAGATAGATTGGCCAGTGTATTTGAGCACTCAATTGTTTTCGTTCATGTTTAGTTAAAAAGGATGATCATGGAGGCCAGGGCCGATAAGGGTGTCAGTAGGTTTTAGAATTCTTTGATTATGTTGTCGTAGATGGTGCTTCAGAAACATGCATGCAAGATCACTCATACTACTAAATGTCTCCATGCATCTGGCCATGATCTCTTGAAGTTCTCTGTTAGCTGGCTCCATGCTAGCTGAGTGAAAATTCTTCTTCTGTGAACTAGTCATTGTTGTGAGAAAGCACATACATTCAAGCGGTATAATCAAAATAAGCAAGATAGACACAAACAATTTAATGTAGTTCACCAACAATGTGTTGGCTAGTCTATTTCACTATGTTTGGAGAACCAAAAGCACAAAGTACAACATATGAGAGGTAGACTAGAAATCTTTAGTCTTTAATTACGTTTTCTCTATGCGATCTCCGAGCTAGTTGTATGCAATGACCTAATACACAATATAAGGAACATCATAACATTCCTTATTTCAGATGAAATAAATAAAGTAGCCGCTACAAATTAAAACAAATAGATCTCATGACTCCCCAAAGATTGGTGTGAGATTCGCGCAAAGCTCGCAACTTGTCAATCCTTGCTGGCGACTCGAGACAGGCTATCTGCTGTCGTCGCGAAAAGAGACTAACCCCACACGGCTTCACGTCTTTGCTTCCCTAAGTACTCTCTTCGTAACTCAACACAAGCTCAAGGCATTATGCCTACAATTAATTATCATGAGGTAGAAAACTAGAAGATTATATTCCATTGGCGCAATCCTCAACAGAGATTGTATGGTCATCAATACATCCACTGTTATTGGGGTTCAACCTGCTCGAAAACTCTCATATCACTTTATGTCTCTAACCTTGCACTATTAGATGCTTCAATATACAAAAAAGAAATAGTATATCGATTGGCCACTGCAAGTCATGGCAACTAATGACAATTAGTTCTTCTATTCATCCAATGAAGTTGTTGAAGCCAATAGGGATGAATATATGGATGATGAATGGTGCAGTTTTGCTTCATTGCTTGGTACGTATTTGACTATTAGGGGTGTTTACCTTGCTGTGGTTGCTTGGTCCAACCAACATTGGATTACATAGCATCCGTTTTAAATATTTAATGAGACAACGGATTTTTTGGAGCTACAATAATTTACATAAGCAACTGGCTATATGATCTCGGCATCTCACATATATTTTAGGCTTGAAACTCTGAAGTCTGAAGTATTGTTAATTCGTTCAGATCGATCGAGCTGTACTAATATTCTTCAAATTAAGCAAAAGATATTGCTTTCAGACGAGCTGTTATACTCCCATATCAAATATGTTACTCGAAAAGCACCAAGGCTGATAAACATGAAACTTGATAGTGCCCGTAACTCTGGTTGTATGTACGCAAGGTGAGTTGGTCAACAGTATACAGTCAGTGGTTCCGCCACCCCTCAATTCTCGCCTTCCTCACTTGAGGAACTTACCACGTAAAATATATAAAAATCCCCCTTACAGAAATACTAAGGGTCATATTTTGGGTTGGAAAAAGCGCATGATATCGCAAATTAAAGGAGCATGGAACACCCAACTTCATAATCAACGTAAAATAATTCTAACCATTTCATAAATCTGGAACATCGAGTTAGAGTCATATTACATATCATTGTATCAATATAATCTGTGCAATTTCTACTGATGTACTCATGTAAAAATGTGATTATTATAAGACAATTATCCAATTTTCATGTCTTTTTTTTAGGATCGAAGAGGCGTAGGTATTCAGATCTCACTTTCTAAATTCTTTGATTGAGTAGATTTAATTACTTCACAAATTATGTTGGTAAGAAATGAACTAGCTCAAGTGATTAGAGCTCATTACCCCAATCATGAGGTTGGGGGTTCGATTTTTATCAACAACTTTGTGCGCAGATTTCACACACATATAAAAAAATAAAAATTATGATGGTCTTATATACAGTGCCCAAGTTGTATTCTTCAACCTCCTTAGTCCTTAGAGTCCATATTATTTCTAGGAAACTACTCATGTGGTGATGAGCTGATGTGAGGAGTGAGGTAAGTGAACAAAGTAGCAATAAAGCCAATAATGAGAGATGAATGCAATGCAGCATCAGAATATCAAAATCAACTCGTCAACAACCTCAAAAATTAGAGGGTCCACCATCAACATAGGGAAAAATATTCTTGTGCAAATAGACGGCGCACACCAGTCGCCAAGTGCTGTGCTGTTACTTTACTACTTACCATTATCAGTTGTCTACATTCTTAGCCAAATTACCTTGGTTCCAATCTTGACAAAAGCCCAAAAGACTAGTTTAGCCTTTTTCGTTTCTCTTAGCATCTTTGTTAATTTTGTGCCTCATAGGCTCATACGGAGTAGCTCTCTCCGAAAGCATGTGATGAATCAAGTATAAATATGCACATCAAATAATTCTTCGCATTTTTAGGACATCATTTCCATATGTTTTGTATCCGATGGTGAAAAATGCATGATGCTATCAAGGTCAAAAATATATATTCGTAAACCAAAGTACATAAAATGCATAAATAATACTTAAAAAAAATATAATATACAAACTTTATTTGTAAATCTGCAAATTGGCAAATTATTAACATCTACTCCCTATTTTCCAATCAATCCTATACATTGTGTTTGGGTATACCATTCAAGAAAAGTAAAAAGAAATGAAGCACATGATTAAAAGAGACCTATAAACTTGGACCGTAAAACAAAAGTGGAGATGGAAAAAAAAAAGAGCACTTTTGCGAAAAATCTGATTCAAATTCAAACACTACAAAATGAGAAACATTTGTGTAAATATAAATGAAACAATCATATTAAGAGAGTTTGTAGGGTGACATAGAGGGAGTAACTATGTTGCTCAAACTCTCTGTCCAATGTCCGACACGGGTGCGTGTTTAGTCATCAGACTTAGCTATTTTCCCATAATTCAACGTGTCTTTAACTTAAATTGAAGTGTCTGGTGTCTGTATCCATGTCTATATGCAAAGTGTGTGATAGGAGAATCAAAAACAAAACTATCGTAATAGGCTACAGTGCAATCATTCTGTATCCAAATTAATTAATTTTTTTTACAACTAAATGGTTAATAATGCCAACAAGACTTTTGAGCTATGAAGAAGGCTAATATTGGCAACAAAAGTGAAAAAGAGAGTGTAAATACAAAATAGTGGACCAAAAAACACCCACAAATGTAATTACTAAACTTAACAAAATCACTACTAATCTTGTCAATTATTCCCTTTTTATGGTAACTTCTCAAATCCCTATTATATCTAAGACAACTACTTTGCTTTCCCCACCTCTCTTTTTTCTTTCTCATCACCTTTTTTTGTTTTTTATAATCTATTAAAAAAAACCACTTTTCCTTTTTTTTTTTAAACAAATTATTTTCACTATAAAAGCTCCATATACACTCACACTGAAAACCCAGAATTTCATTTCAATTATCTGAACAAATCCAAGGTATAATTCCATTATTTTCTGATACCCTTTTGGCTGAATTATCTGATTTTGTTGTTGGAAATATATTTGGATCACTGTAACATGTAAAATTTTGGATTATTTACTATAAAGTTTGATTCTTTTTGTATTTATTTATTCAATCCTGTTATAGTCAATGCTGCAATGATAATTTCATTTCTTTAGCTGAAATTATGTTACTATGTTGTTGGTAGTTTTTGTTGTGCCACTGTGAGTCTGGAATATATCATAATTTAGATTATTTGTTGGAAAGTTTGATGCTTTTTGTGTTTGTTTATACAATGCTTTTGGTGGTAATGTTGCAAAAGTAATTTCATTTCTTTAGCTGAAATGTTGCTGGAAATTTCTGTTGTGCCACTGTGGTATGTCATAATTAAGAACATTACTGTAAAGTTTGATGCTTTTTGTTTTTACAGTGAATGCTTGGTGTTGCATGTGCATGATTGAAGTAGTTGGAGTACTTATAATGCTGTTTCTGATAATTTTGTGGTTGGTTTTGTGTTGATTTGGCTGTGGCACTGTTGTGTATGTGTTGTTTGTAATGGTGGGTGTTGTTGAAGTGGGTGTAAATAAGAGAAATATTGCTGAATTTGGTGATTAACTGGATAAATCATAGTTATGGTCGATTGAGGAGTAATTTTTCATGGAAACGTGATTTTGCGCAATTTGGTTTGTCGAGATTGAAGTGCATGTTAAGTTTATCACATTTTCGCGTGGGAGCTCGGTGGTGGAGGTGTGGAGCTCCCACATGGGATCGATGAGGTTGAGGGTTCGATTCTCAAATTTTTATACCGACCACTTAGAAGCTAGAACCAACCCTTACTTTGGCGCAATAGAGGGTCAGGGTAGGGCCCGTCTTTACATCACCCTTCCCCCTTCCCAGGCAATAAACAAATTTGCTGGTCTTGCATGTGACCGCCTCACGCCTCATGGTGAGGCGCTCTCATAAGTAACTTCTGTAATGAATGTTGTACTTTTGAGGTAATGTTACTTTTGAAGATTAAAGGAGTTACTTTTTAGACCGCCTCATGGCGAGGCACTCTCAAAAGTAACTCCTGTAATGAATGTTGAGGTAATATTATTTTGGAAGATTAAAGGAGTTGCTTTTTAGACCGCCTCATGGTGAGTCAACCTCATACAAGAATTTGTGTCAACCAAAAAGGATGTTTTTCTAGTTGTTTGTACTGTTGTGCTTTGGAAGTTTTCTGTTCTCTAAAGCTGAGAACGCTTGCCATTTCTTAAGATGTTTTATATGTGTCAAGATATGTCACTAATTAGGTGCTTTGATGAGTTGATGACCATTAATTTTGGCTTCTGATGAGCTCCTGTGGCACATAATATTCTGTAGGAGCTATTATGGCAGTTGCTTGCAAGGCAGGTGTGCCATTTTCCGTGCACTCTGAGACAGCTCGATGTGAAGCTGCACGCAAGGATAGTCGTGTCAGTCTGACTTTTCTATCGGGAAGTTCTGTCAAGAAACCTAATAATTTGTGCTTTGACACTATCAAAAGAGGACGGTCACATGGCTTCCGTACAATTGTTGCTGCTAGTCCACCTACAGAGGATGCCGTGGTTGCTGCTGAGCCGCTCACTAAAGAGGATCTAGTTGGATATCTTGCTTCTGGATGCAAACCTAAAGAGAAATGGAGGTGGGGTTCTTATTATCAGTAATTTTTTTTTTTTTGCTACTCTTGGCAGTCAGGAAACATATTGGTTAAAGTCATAGATTCATATTTTATCTTGAAATTGATTTTTTCTTATTATCATGTATGTTACTTAAACTCGGCTGCAAGTGTCTGACTCTGCCAGTGTATTTCTTTGGCTGAGTGAACGTGCATATCCATGTTGCAGTGGTGAATGACTTGTTTACTTGTGGAAAATATGGAGAGTCGTAGTTTTACAGATGAATACACTTTTTTCGATGAATTGATCGTTGGACAAGGTCATGCCCCTTTCTTCTCTTTTTAGTATAGAGATTTGATTTTGCATATTCTGTACTCGCAGAATAGGCACAGAACATGAGAAGTTTGGTTTTGAGATTGACACCTTACGCCCTATGAAATATGAACAAATCGCTGAGCTGCTCAATAGTATTGCTGAGAGGTTTGATTGGGAGAAAGTAATGGAAGGCGACAATATTATTGGACTCAAGCAGGTAAAACTGCTACTAACTTACTGTGCTTGATGTATGTGATCCATGGTTTTTGACATCCCCCCCCACCCCCCCTCCCCACTTACCCCTGTAGTATGTTTTCTTACTTAAACATTCCTGTGCGGGGGTTCCGGTGGGTGGGGTCTGGTGCTATATGCAACCTTTCCTCCACAAATCTACAATCGCATACAGACTATTGTCGGCTGCCTGCAAAACCACACATACATATGGATATCATATGGAAATGCCTGACGAAAATGATATATACCCTAGTTGACAGAGGCAAAAACATAAGAGGAAGTTGATAATTGGTTTTAAAGAATATGTGAGCATTAAAGTAACTGAGTGGTGTGGTAGAACTAAAGAGAAGAAGATATTGTGACCGGTGTGTTGTTATGGCTATCTTATGGAGTCTTTAGTTGAAACTTGGAAGGTACACCCGCGTTATGTCAGGGTTATCTCATCCTTTAGATTACCTCTGGGGACTCTTTATTTAGCCTCTTATGGGCCATGACGACAAGATATTTTTTACAGATATTTCTACTATTTACCGTACAATAAAGTTGGTGTAACTTGTATCTAGCCTAGTTCAAAGGATGCTAGTGACCTTGGAGCTCACTTGATTCCCACGCACCTCTACAGTCCTCATAGTTGTATAAAGTCCAAGAGTAATAGTGGCAATGGTGCTTGGCTCGTGTACCCATTTCCTGTTGGCACTAACCTTAGCTCAAGGCCTTTGACTAGGATGGGCTAAGAAAAGTTGCATCAAACTTTGTTTAGTTATTCTTACAGTCACAGACATATATATCTTTAGTGTGACCCTGTATCTTGTTTGGGCTTCTTATATGACACTGACGTCTTTTGAAATTAATTTGTTATTGGCTGTTGTCAGGGAAAGCAAAGCATATCACTAGAGCCAGGTGGTCAATTTGAACTTAGCGGTGCTCCTCTTGAAACCTTGCATCAAACTTGTGCTGAAGTTAATTCTCACCTCTACCAGGTTAGTATGGCTGCTACTTAACCTTCAAGTTACAACATACTACAAACTTACAAAGCCATTTTTTCTTTCACAGTCATCATAAATCCCTGTCTGGCAAATGTTTTTGTATATACTGGTATTTGACCCCTGTCTGTTAGTATTTCCTGAAAGATGCGTACAAGGCCGAGAGTTGAGACATTTTTTAATAAATATCAAACGAATGTATAGTACCGTGCAAACAATTTAACACCAGCAGGCCTGCAGGAGCAGAAAATAAGCTAAACTTATGTGGCTGTTGTTGACCAGTGGAACTTTACGCCTGTTTTCCATGTTATGTAGAGCTTCGTGGCCTAGAAGGCTAGAAAGATATCTGAATCATTCTTGTCCTTGTGTCAATTTATTTTGGTTGTTCTTTAATGTTGACATATTATGGCAGAGTTCCCCTCTTCTTTTTCCAGTTTTTTTGTAAATTTTCTACTCTTTATTATTTCTAGGGTGGAAATTAACGAAGCAATTTTTTTTTAGTATCTTATTGGAGAAAAATGTTGACGTTTTCTACCCATACCCCTTTCTCGAGTCCTTGACGAAGACTGCATCATTGATATGCTTTACTGCTCTGGTAAATGGTAATTTGATCAGGTTATATTATTGCTCTTTTGGCAGGTCAAAGCTGTTGCAGAAGAAATGGGAATTGGATTTTTAGGGATTGGTTTCCAGCCCAAGTGGCGACGTGAGGACATCCCTATAATGCCCAAGGTAATCCTCTATGTTGATGCTTTGGAAAAATATATTTTCAATGCTTTGTGTTCCTGCTTAAAATTTTTCAGCGGGCTAGTTGTATAGGTAATATGTGTCCCCTGTTTTGCTTCATTATCTTCCCCCCTTTCTATATTCTGACTTTCATGCTAGTTTGGTTTATATGAAATCAATCTTCATTCTTTTTTTTTCTTTGTATTTATAATTTTATTGAAAGCAATTAACTTCTTTGGTTTTGATATGCTCTAATGCTTCTTTGTTATGTTATCTTATGTATCTGAAGGCTTTGTTTTTTTCATCTTTGGTGACCTATTAGCAACTTGTACAGAAATTATCATATTGGGAAATTGGCTTTCCAATTTCTAATTCCCTTTTATACTAGATGATGCTTCCCAATACTTTGTCTTTTCTATTTGCTTGTGCTTCTATTAAGCACACTCATTGTTTCTGCAATCAGGGAAGATATGAGATTATGAGGAACTACATGCCCAAAGTTGGCTCACTTGGACTTGATATGATGTTCAGGACATGTACTGTGCAGGTAATTGCAATGGCACTTTCTCGCCAGGGCTGTTTTTCTCCTTTATTATGAGATGTTATGGCCATGACTTACACCGATGTGTATTATTGACTTTTTCTCTTGATAGGTGAACTTGGATTTTGATTCTGAAGCTGACATGATCAGAAAATTCCGTGTTGGTCTAGCATTACAACCTGTGAGAAAGTCTTAAACTCTTTTGCTGTGTGAACAGATGTACTTCTTTAGTCCTTTGTTTGACTGGTTAAATTGATGGATCAGATAGCAACTGCACTTTTTGCAAATTCCCCTTTTAAGGAAGGAAAGCCCAATGGTTATCTCAGCATGAGAAGGTTCTTAAAGACTCATCCCTTTTTGAAGCTCATGCTTGTTCAGTAGTTCCAAACAGTTTTTATACTTAGTTCTCTCTCTCCCTATTTTTCCTGTCTATTCATGATTTAATGCTTACATAGATTTTTATCTGTTTACAGCCATATTTGGTCTGATACGGATAACAATCGTAGTGGGATGCTTCCCTTCGTTTTCGAAGACTCGTTTGGGTGCGTTATATTGTTATCACACTTTGAGAACTACAATTCATTAGGTTACAGATCCAATTTTGCTGATTGTCTCTGAAAAATGATCAGCTACGTACTTACATTCTCGCAATTTCTGCATTTTTCCTACAGTGGTCTGATATTTGCTTATCTGGCCGCTTTTTGTCAAACTAGTGCAGGTTTGAGCAATATGTGGATTATGCTCTTGATGTTCCTATGTACTTTGCTTATCGAAACCAGAAGTATGTTGACTGCAGCGGATTGTCCTTTCGGGTATTCATCCTAGAACTAGAATAGCTTGTTTGTCTTGATTAATAATTTCTGCATCTGCCCCATCTTCCAGCATGAGAAGAAAAACATTTCTTTTTGTTCCCCTTTTTTCGGAGGAAGGGATGAAGAGAAACTTCCACTTGATGTGATCTCTATATATTGGTCCATTTTTCGAGTTTTTTTTGTCTCGATGGTCTTTCTTATTTTTATTCTGTAATATTCTACAGGATTTCATGGAAGGGAAACTCCCAGTTCTTCCTGGTGAGTTGCCATCGCTAAATGATTGGGAGAATCATCTGACAACTATATTTCCGGAGGTCTGTCATCCATTTGGAATTTGCTTTGTTCATGATTCCGATTTCATCTAACAAAGCTCAGTTCAATTCATATTGTGGTGTATTATTTGGTTTATCATCTCAATTCCCTTGTTTTCCAGGTCAGACTGAAGAGGTATTTGGAGATGAGAGGTGCTGATGGAGGACCATGGAGGAGATTGTGCGCATTACCTGCGTTTTGGGTATGTTTAGTATTGATTTCAATTCTATACCGGCTATACTATGGTAAAACCCTAATGATTACCATTAATCTACAACATCTCATCTCTTCGCAAGCAGTGGTGTTGTGGGCCCACTCCTGGCTTTCTCATACCTACAGAGATCGACCTGTCCTCCTGCACACAGTAGGAAAAAACAAAAGAGTAGACATGCACAAACACTGAGATAGGTCTGATATTCTGTTACTATGAAAACCATCTATAGAATAAAGAGAACTTGATTTTGACCTACCTAACCAATGTCACTACTCACTAGAACTTGACTGTGTTTGTTTCCTTTTTTTTTGGGTGGGGGGGGGGGGGGGGGGAGAGCATCGAGAAAGAAAATAGTTTCATAATGGATTTAGAAATTGAATTCGTGAAAAAGAGATTCTTCTCTACGCACCTCGGAAGAAGGGAAGAGGATGGAGAAGAATTGTGCTTTCAGACAAATATATTTGGTGAGGAATATCATTTGGGGAGGATAGGTATCATGTCTCATCAAGCAGATCTGATACATCTAATTTGCTTTGGATGACCATTGGTTGTTACGTCTGGTTGGGAATTTGACTTCTGACTTTTATAGCTGGCCAGTGGTTGACACTAGGAGACCTGCTTAGACTTTAACGGTGGATGAGGAGTGCAAATAGGGAGTAGACAGAAGGTGTAATCAGGGAAGGAGGGAGACACTATTTCACTTCAATATTAAATGTAAATGTTAAATCACCGAGCCTTTGAAAGGCTGCATATTGGTGTATCACACGCGTGAGAGAGACAAGAAGAAAGATTGGCTGGGAAAGGGATGTGTTAGCGCCGCTTGGCGGTGGGAGCATGCAGTCGTAGGCCCTACTGATCTGAACCCGACTCCACAGCCCTAGTGGCTTTTGTTAGCAGTTCGGACAATAAGCAATTTCTAAAGTAAACAAATGCTTCTGTTCGGTATAAGATGGGATCCTTTCTTGATGCATTGTGTAAAACTTCTGTGGGAAGAGTAAGCTCACATTGTGATACTGATCTACATGTCTTCGTTGGATGTGCATATAGCTTTGTGATATAATGTTGGCTTATGCTTCTGGAGGGGACAATGATGACAATATTGGTCTTTGTTAGTAATATGTTATGTGTGTGTCACAGATAAAATTAATTGGTGATAGTATGGTACTAAATGGTTTTCATGTAGTTGTCTTTTGGCTATGCCATAACCTCGTGTTGCCAAGCATTTTGAGATTATTGAGATAGAAGTTATCTCTTGGAGGTTCTAAACTTTGTGAATGACAGGTTGGTATATTATATGATGAGGACTCGTTACAAAGTGTTATAGATATGACAGCTGACTGGACCAATGAAGAAAGGGAGATGCTAAGAAATAAGGTACGAGCATCATCTATTGAGATCTTGATTCTTAGAATAGTTTTATACTTGAATGTGATGGTTTTTCCTTGGTTTCTAGTGTGATATATCATATTCAAACTAAATACTTAGAAATAATATTCTGAGATCAAGGTAGGGTATATCAGAGGTTCTTCTATAATATTTGGGGGCCATAGAATTGCTTATTTAAAAGCTTAAGCTATTGAAGATTGTGTGGATGTGGAGGCTCATATTCAACCTACAGTTCATGTTTCTCAATTACTTGGCTTATTCTGTTTACAGACCACTTGTGAACATATATTACACTACCTGTATGACTGTTTACATCTAGTTACTGAAGTGGGATGCTGATATAAGTAGGCCTCCTCCATATTCCTTATGTTCCTTCTTTCGTCTACTCTCCTTTTACTTAGCACTTAACTAGTCCCAAATAGATGGTGCAATCTGGTTCACTTGGTGAGCTCCCAAACATGCTTGGAACTATCTCTTCCCATGCTTTATTGATGGTGGGATCTTTCATTTTTCACTTTTGAGTTAATTCTTGCGTCTCCGGTGCGAAACCCACAAAACAGCACGGACTGAATGTCGTTGCTTTTTCTGTTTGCCAATATCCCTCATTTCTCGGAAATTGTATGGTAAAGACTAAGAATCCTATTTCCCTTTTACTATGAATGTTGTGACAACCAGCAAATATAGGTTCCCTGCCTGCTATGGGAAACTTAAGCCAAAGCCATTATTCTTTACATGCTGTGGTTCCGTAAGAGAGAATGGTTTAGTGTATAGTCAGACTTAATTTCGATTATAGTTTCTGTGTATTGGATGCAAACAAGTTTGTTTAAGTTATGAATTGATTTAGATGATAATCCTAATTACCGAGTTACTTTTCTTAGGTACCAAAACTTGGTCTGAAGACTCCATTTCGGGATGGATATGTGAGACATATTGCAGAGGATGTTCTAAAATTGGCGAAGGTAAGTTGGTGGCATTTTTTATGCCTTTAGCTGCTTATATATAAATATCAACCATGGGGAACATGTTGTTTTCAGGATGGCTTAGAAAGAAGGGGCTACAAGGAGATTGGGTTCTTAAATGAAGTGGCTGAGGTGGTCAGAACAGGTATTTGATTTGGAAATATGAACAAATGTGTATAGAGAATACTTCTGTCATTATATTAGAAAATTTGCATTGATAAATGAAGATTAAACTGCAAACGAGAACAAATTGAAGCTTTGCTATAATTTATCTTCTATTTTCCATCATGAGGGTTTAGTGACATATTAATGGTAATTTGAACTCAAAACAGCTTTCATATTTTTTCTACTGTGTAATATGGTGGGCTCGTGTTGCAGGTGCCACTCCAGCTGAGAGGCTGTTGGAATTGTACCACGGAAAGTGGGGACAGAACGTAGATCCTGTATTTGAGGAGCTGCTCTATTAAGGTGAACTTAGATTTTGTTGAACTCAAACTGCTCATTCTAATTGGCTTTCTTGTCTAAGATAATGCTATAGAGCTTGATTGTGATTTGTGGTTACATTTGTTGTGCAAATTCTGATTTGGCTGTTTAAACTTCACTGCCAAGTCAAATTAGATTACAGTTGTTGGGGCCAGTTTATGAGTCAAACTTCTTTCAGCTTAGAATTTTGTATTTAAGTGTGACAAGTTATTTCCTTTGTTCCGGATACCCTTGCTGGTTGATTAATAAGTTACCTTCTGCTGAATATTCTAAAACAATTTGAAAAAACTTTATCCTTTCCCTGGGACATTAGTGCACAAAATCTTAATTGAACCGTCAGCACTCAAACTCTCAAGATCATGAAGTGTTGTTGTAGAAAATATTGGTCCATTTGACTTTTCTTCTTCTTTTCTTATGCTTCTTTCACTCGTGATGAGAAAATTTGAGGTTTCATCTGCTTACATTTTATTGGAGATTTCGAGAGCTGACCACAGCTTTTCCCACCTGATGTGCCTGTGATACTTTAAAATTTTGGGAGGGCCAATCGCTTCTTCTTCGTCTTCTTGAACTTGGAAAGCTCTAAGAATATCTGAATTTCCTTCTCTTCACAAGTTATGATAGAGGTGGAGAGCTCTCTGCAGTTTTCTTCACCTGTTCTGCATGTGAAACTTGGAAACATTGCGAAGGCCAAGGGGACATTAGGGATTTACCCAGGTTTTCTGAAGCGGCTGATGTAGTAGGCATAAATTATCTTTTCCATAACCTTTTCTTTTGACCATGACCTTGATAATATCAATTAGACAATTCAGTTGGTGCACAGCTACTAGGTGGTACGAGCACGACCTCTTGTGCAAGTGTGCAACTGTAATCTAATTTGTTAATAATCCCACAATTTGCTGTTGTCTGTGCTCATCTTGCAGGCCGTTACTGATAACCTTAAATTAAGCTGTATTTTTATCATCGTGCTACCGCCGAAGATAGGCAACATGTGTCATTTTTATTTCCTCTGTTGCATCTTTAGCCTTTAAAAAATTATCCAAGTGAAAAGAAAACCTGGGTTCTTGTTATTTTAGTGCGGAATATTTTAACATCTACTTTTGTTATTTAACACAGGTAAACATTGGATCCCATGGGCAGAGTGCAAGTAATCAATGCACTTTTGAGATGATTAGGAGAGCTTGCTGAATATTTAACTAGGGAGAGAGACATGGAGAAAGACAGACAGACATATTCCTCCAATAATTGAATTGTCCAATCTGCTGTCCTGTCTTTGTCAGTGAGTTGCTGCTGCTCCCTGGAAGTTTTGTCTAATTTGTGTGATGTTTTTCCTCGTCTAAGGCCGCGCATACTTGCTGCTATTAAGACACTTTACAGTAGATTGGTTTGTAACACTCATTTTGGGATCTGTCAAAATGTTCTACTCTTGCTGGCACTTTCAGTTGAAGTGTTCTTTCGGCAAATAATAATCAACAGTTTTCACCTGAGACAAATAAATTTTCCCCTCTGATGGAAAGACTACTGAGTATTATCTCTCTGTGCAGCATTTTCACATTGCAGTGTTTGGGTGGTATTATGTTGAGATCTGTTTGTGTTTAACTGTTTATTTACTTTTACTTATGAATCACAAAAAAAAAGTCGCCCTCTTTTCGTAAAAAAGTGAGCAGCAGTACAACTCCAAAACCAACAATGTAATGGGGGATTAAAAAAACAAAAACAAATCTTTTGGTCATTTAGTTTCCATTATATGTAACTTTTTGGCAATTGGCTAGAATAAAGAATCATCGTACAGAAGCTACAGCACAATTATAACTAGTCCTGTTCAGTCATTTTCGTGAAATTGTTGGCAAAAATGACCATTCCTGAGAGACCTGCCCGAGACCGACCTGATATACCCGACTTGACGCTTAACCGAAATCGAATATTAGATCTGAAAGTTCTGTAGTAATTTCATCTTTGCGTTTTTGGAAAGGGATGGAGCAAACTATATGAATATATGATCACTCTTACGGAAAAAACAAAAAAATTTTGCTTTATTAAGGAAGAAATGCAGCATTACAGGTGGAATTTTGTGCAAAACGTTACAAAATAATATAGTTTCAGGAAGACCAGGTCCTAATGAATCGGACACCAGTTGTCTCTCTCCATATCTCATGTTGTCCTTTGACATGGCCTCCTACTAACATGCCCACATGACATAATACAGGCAGAGATATCTGTCTTTGTTTGACAATCTCCTCATCCACCCTTCTTCTCCTACAAAAGCCAATCTCCTTCAAAGCCATTCCTTTTCAACAAAACAATCCCCCCTTCACCCTTCTTTTGCCCTTAGATTGTTGAAACACCACCCTCTGTACCATCCAACTCAAAGAAAACATGAGGGAAATTCTCCACATTCAAGCCGGACAATGCGGTAACCAGATCGGTGCCAAGTTCTGGGAGGTGGTCTGCAATGAGCATGGCATCGACGCGACAGGGCAGTACGTTGGGAATTCTCCCCTCCAGCTTGAGAGGTCTGATGTTTACTACAATGAGGTGAGGGGTGGCCGCTACGTTCCCAGGGCAGTCATGATAGACCTTGAGCCAGGCACCATGGATGCCCTCAAGTCTAGTCCTTATGGCCAAATATTCAGGCCTGACAATTTTATATTCGCGCAAAATGGAGCCGGGAATAACTGGGCTAAGGGGCATTACACCGAAGGTGCTGAGTTGATTGATCCTGTCCTTGATGTTGTCCGTAAAGAAGCTGAGAATTCTGATTCATTGCAAGGTATTTTATCTCATTTGATCTACTTTGATATGGGATATAAGATGATTGCTTCAAGGAATATAGTGTCCTTGATCGAACGTGTGCATCGAATTGTTAACTGCATGTCAATGATATACTTTATTAGTGATCTATACAAATATATGTTTAGTTTAGACATTTATATGAACAATAATGACCATTCCATATAGTACCTCATGATCAAGATACAGACCATAAAAGACATTAACGTTCAGGAATCAAAATGACCATCAGTGCAATATATTAGCGTTTCAAGCTGGTCATACAAACCATTGAAGATCAAAATCTAAAATCTAGATGACTATCTTGGAACATGATAATTTGTCGTTATAATGACAATGTCGTGATATACTTGTATAACCAGTTGGCAGCGATTGTTGAAATCAATGAACAGCAAATTTTGAATATCTAGATGCATAATCATATAGATCATGATTGATGAATATATGATCTTTCTTATTTCTTGGGAAGGTTTCACAGAAGTACTTGTTGGTTGTAGGATTCCAAATATGTCATTCGTTGGGAGGAGGAACAGGTTCAGGGATGGGAACCCTGCTGATATCAAAGATAAAGGAGGAGTATCCCGACCGTATGCTGATGACATTCTCCGTCTTCCCGTCACCCAAGGTATCAGACACAGTGGTGGAGCCCTACAACGCCACCCTCTCTGTGCATCAGCTGGTTGAGAACGCTGATGAGTGTATGGTCCTAGACAATGAAGCCCTCTATGACATTTGCCTCCGTACCCTTAAGCTAACCAATCCTAGCTGTAAGTTACCTCAACTTTCTCCCTTTTCCCACATCTTTGTTAGCTATCATACTATGATCTTATCTTAACAAAAGGACTGCAATATGGATCTCGCCAATACCATCAGGCGCAATGTGTGTAGGTCTGCATGTACGTAGTTCCATTCTTACAGTCTCATTGATGATTTAGCTGACCTGCAGATCTGTGTTGGTTTTGTTCTGTTTTAATCAAGGAAATTAATTTGACATGTATATATGTTTGCGTACGCAGTTGGCGACCTGAACCACCTGATCTCTGCCACAATGAGTGGCATAACATGCTGCCTCAGGTTCCCTGGTCAGCTGAACTCTGACCTCAGAAAGCTTGCAGTGAACCTGATTCCCTTCCCCCGCCTCCACTTCTTCATGGTTGGTTTTGCCCCCTTGACCTCTCAAAACTCCCAGCAGTACCGCGCCCTCTCTATCCCTGAGCTCACCCAACAAATGTGGGATGCCAAGAACATGATGTGTGCAGCAGACCCTCGTCATGGACGATACCTCACGGCATGTGCAATGTTCCGGGGTAAGATGAGCACGAAGGAAGTCGACGAGCAAATGAACAATGTCCAGAACAAGAACTCCTCCCACTTTGTGGAGTGGATCCCAAACAATGTGAAGTCAAGTGTTTGTGACATCCCACCAACTGGTTTATTGATGTCGTCCACTTTCATTGGGAATTCCACCTCCATTCAAGAGATGTTCAGGAGGGTTTCAGAGCAATTCACCGTCATGTTTAGGAGGAAGGCTTTCTTGCATTGGTACACTGGTGAAGGCATGGATGAGATGGAGTTCACTGAGGCCGAGAGCAACATGAATGACTTGGTGTCCGAGTACCAGCAGTATCAAGAGGCTGGAGTAGAGTACGAGGAGGATTATGAAGAGGAGGAGACGTATAACTGAATTTGAGAGGATTCATTGAATTTGAGAGGGCTCAATCGTTATGAACTAGTTTATGTAAGGGCAAAAGCTAAGGTGTGAAGGGGGGACTTTTTTTTGTACACAAAGTTTCTTGCATCCCTCTATTTGTTTGGATATTATTCATCAATACATTAGTATACTTAAAAAAGTTTTTGCACTCGGAAGATGTAATTTGCCTTACTTTTCATGGCATGACATGGGTGCGTTTGAAACTCCAAACGGTCCATCATTAAAGAAAGTCGAATCATCATTTTATACAGCTGCAATTCTACTAGAAAAACACACTGACACACACCTGTGCCCTACTACTTGACTTGACAGGAACACATTCGATACAATCTTTGTACAAAAACTAAAGCTGGACATTTTTATTGCAAATGGATAAAGAAATATACTCACTCAATTCTCTACGATAGTACTAATGCTATATATCATCAACATCATCTATTCTGAAGTATCTAAGTCAACCACTATCACTCTGGCATACTATCATGCTGATTTATCTAAGTCTGCCAATATTACTATGGCATAATATCAACGTCATAGTATGGAAATAAAAACAACCTAATAGCTGTAATTTGAGGCTTTATAGCAAGGAAGTCCTCTTCTTGCATGTTAGGCAACCATCTTCCTTCGATGCCATAGTACCTGCCTGTGCCGCTACACCAAACGTGCAGGACTGAGTGGAATACGAGATTGTAAAACGCATTGTAAGGTGAAGGATTGAAGAGTGCACCCCTTTCCGCAAACTCTTGCCAATTTGACACATCATCCCTCTCGACCACCATACAAGTTGCAAAATCTCCTGAGGTAAATCCCCCATTACCCAAGCTTCCTTGTAAGACCAACCTCTCAAGCAGGATTACCTGACTCTGCTTCGTCATCAGCAACTTATCCATCATCATCCCCATCAACATCATACTCACCTTCACCTCTCTTCCTTCTCTTTGTCAGAACACAAAGTTTCTTGCATCCCTCTATTTATTTGGATTTAATTCATCAATACATTAGTATACTATCATTTTTTCCATCTTTGTAATTTTCCTAACTTTGTACATGGCATGACATGAGGTTGGCTGCGTTCAAACAGTCCATCATTAAAGAAAGTCCAATCATTATTGTATAGAGCTGCAATTCTATTAGAAAGAGAAAAGAACACCTATAATTGCACCACTAGGTCACCAAAATGCAGTTGTCCTACTAGTTGACTTGACAGCAACACATCAGATTAGATCATGTCAAATTCATTGCTTTTATTCATGTTTATAACATCAATTTAGAGTTGTGATATGATGACTTAAACATTGGTATTGGGAGTCGCGATGGAGATAGCGGGAGTAATCAGTGAGGCATCGGATCGACGCATGGACGTCAGATTAGTTATTTAAGCCTCTCAAGAAAGACAAGGTTCCCAATTCCTATAGTCCACATCATATCCGTCATTATCGACATTAACGTTCTTATCAGTTTATCATTGTTACTTCCTTCACCCATCTCTACGTGACTTCATTCTCCCATCTCTTGATCTCGGTTTCTTCCTCCATTGCTTTGTCAACTTCAATGTTCATTGCCCTATTTTCTTTTCTTGTAGGTCCTAAAACATCACGTTGCTAGGCACGATGTAGACTGAAAATCCTTAGGAACTCCACCAAATTATTTAAAGTAAACTATATCATGCTTTACGATAAATAATAATCTAGAGGACTAAAAAGCCGGATAAAGTTTATATAACTATGGCACATGAGTAGTTATGATTTTCTTGGATGATCCCGTCAACTAGTGAATTGTAGCTCTTATACAAAATTATAATGGATTCATGATTTTATATATATATA